>JAMXDD010000006.1:38053305-38341203 GCA_024733475.1 Syzygium grande
AATTCTGTCCGGGACCGGTTGAACCGACCCGGGTCAACCGAAATCGGTTTGTCGGGACCGATCCGGTCCACAGATCCGACCAGTGGCCCACCGGGGTGGATCGGCCCTAGCCCGGATCAACCCGACCGATCCGGGTCAATCGGATCCGACCCGTCTTTGATTCGGGGTCATTCAATAACCGGTTCATACCGAACCGAGGTAGCGACCACGCCCGTGGCCATCGGTCTCTTGCCGTGGACCCAAACCGGCTACCAGGATACCAATTTAAACTGAACTCGACAAGCCTCACCCGGCCACTGGGGTCACCGCTTGACGTCTCACGCCCGATCGGCGAGGCAAAATCAAACCGCTTCATTGGGGACTTTCGTCAAGCGGTGGTGTCGTGACCAAAATAGGGAGATCTGGGCTGTTCGGCTTCGGTGGCTCGGCCGTGACTTACCTTCGGTGACAACACGAGACTGACGGGGGCCGGTATGGGCAGACTCACGCGGCGGCGTGAGTCCTAGCCCTGCCCAGGCGGAAAGCAGGCGAAATAAAGGAGGAATCAGCCAGGAGGGAGAGCTCTGCCATTGGCCGGCCCGTCTGGGGTCTCGGCTGATGTCGAGGAAGGCAACGACGACCATTTGGGGCTCTCTGGTGAACTCTCCTCCTTTTCTCTCTCTATTTTCTCTCTTTCTCTCTTTGCTATTCTCTCTTCTCCGTTTCTCTTTTTTCTCTGGAAAATGGCCAACCCCCTGCCTCTCTCTCTCTCCTCGGCTTTTATAGGCGGCGGCGGCGTCCAGGTGCCTCCCGTCGGTGGCGGCCAGCTGCCTGGCCGGCTTTGCTGCCTCGCGGGTCGCGGCTATAGGCGGTCGGCAGTTACATGCGAGAGGAGAAGCGAGGGACCAAGAGAGCGGAGGGGATAAGGGGAAGCCCGAAAATGGGGGAAGACGGGACCGCAACAATGCCCCCCGTCGGCCGCCAGGTTTATTCGGCCTTCCTCTGGCCGGATAGCGACGCCGAGAGGGGGCGTCGCTATGCGTCACGCTGCCGTCGGCGGGCAGAGGCGAACAGGGGAGTGAGAGCGACGGGTGAGGGGGAAGAAGAAAAGAAGGAGCTGGGCTGGGCCAGGCCCAGTCCACGCAGGGAGAGGGAAAGAAGAAAGAAGAAGCGGGCTGGGCCGATAGGGAGAAAAAGAAGAAGAAAAGAAGAAAGGGAGTGGGCCGGAAGAGGCTCACGTGGGAGAAAAAAAGAAAAGCAGGCCCCCGGGGGGGCCGCGCGGGAGGAAAGGAACGGGTCGGGTCGGCCTGGCCCCGACCCGGCCCAACTCAATTTTTTTTAACAAAAAACTAATTAATTTTTTAATATTTATTACCTCTTTTTTTTAGATTAATTAAGAAAATATGCTCTAATAGGCCCTATTAATGCAAATATACCTAATTTCTATATGCAATGCATTTAAATAGAAATATTTTTTTTTTTAGGAACTAATAAATTAATTCCTAAATTTTGTGCAATTGATTTTGGGCAAATTAAAAATAGGTGTCAACAGCTGCCCTTCTTTGAAGGTGAGCTCGTAGAGATTGAGCTCACAAAGATTGAGCTCGTAGAGGTTACATTCAAAGATAAAATGATACCTAAATTTGGCCCATGTATGTTCAATGAATGTTATTTTTGGCGAGACCATGAGTCTCATTTTTATGATGCGATAAGATGATGCATGCTAAACCAAATAAAAATATACCTGAGGCTACTTACCTTGCCGAAGGGTAGAGTAATTCCAGATAATTGATATTGTGTGTCGAGGACCCGAACCTTTCTTCGGTCGCCTTGACGGGGAAAATGATTTGTCTAGGACCCGAACCTTTCTTCGGTCACCTTGACTGGTGATTGTTTTGCTAAAGTACCTGGGGGTCCTTGCCCAAGGATTTGACGGTTTGCCTGGTGGGTCCTCACCATCAGGTCTTGGAAAGCTCAAACGATGAGCACCTCGGGGTCCTCGCCCGAGGATTTGATGATTTGCCTGCTGGGTCCTCGCCATCAGGTCTTGGAAAGCTCAAACGATGAGCACCTCGGGGTCCTCGCCCGAGGATTTGATGGTTTGCCTACTAGGTCCTCGCCATCAGGTCTTGAAAAGCTCAAATGATGAGCACCTCGGGGTCCTTGCCCGAGGATTTGATGGTTTGCCTGCTGGATGCTCGCCATCAGGTCTTGGAAAGCTCAAACGATGAGCATCTCGGAGTCCTCGCCCGAGAATTTGATGGTTTGCCTGGTGGCTCCTCGCCATCAGGTCTTGGAAAGCTCAAACGATGAGCACCTCGGGGTCCTCGCCCGAGGATTTGATGTAAACAGAGGGAGTCAATTCTATGCTCAGAAGGATGAACAGAGGGGTTCAATCCCATGCTCATGAGGGGCACCATAACAATCGTAGGTACACGGATTTTTGGAGCCGGGCGCAAGCAAAATATACTTACCTGCCTCTTAAGGACATGTCTCCTGTCAGACAAGTTTTTTTATGCAAACTCATACGCATTCATCGGAGGAATAGACAACTGAGGCTATTCTTGAATATTGTACGAAATGCATCTTAACTAGCTAGTCAAGATGCATTTCATTTTCAAAGAAACACCCGGTTTACCTTCTGGGTAGTTTGAAAAGAAATTTGATGATTTTGGGATCGGGTAAGGGTAGAATGTACTTACCTGGGCAAGTTCCCAGAGGTTTGATGTATCATCTGCTGAATAGCCAACCTTTTTCGGGGCATCTCTCTTGGGATGATAATGAGGGCTTTTCCAGTATCCAAATTTTTGTATTCTATCACTGGGGATTAAAACTCTGAGCTGTCAAAGATGATTAGCACAAACATGCATGCATTCATTAGGGATAAACAAGCTGGGCTGTTCCAGAGTGCATTTGAGGGTTCATGCATGATGATTTTACCATATTTACATCACCAGAAATCTCCTAAGGGTCAATCAAGATAATTTTTTCACAAGGTGGACTTTCTCGAGATGACGAACGAGGGACTTTCAGTCAGAGAGGACTGTCCACTCGCTCTCATTGAAAAGGGCTGTTTGTCCCGTCCATTGATGCAGGAACATCGACAACACTTAATCTGACCACTATCACATCAACAAGGGTTTGAGTTTTCTCGCAAGCGGTACGATGCTACCAATCTGAGAGGTCTTCTTCAGGGTCGCAATGCTGGCTTGGTCAATGGTTTAACAAAGGTGACTGTCCAAGTCAAGATCATAAAAGAAAATATCCCGCAATTATCTCTGGGTTTACAAGTCAAGAACCCTGCAAAACGAGATAAAAATAGTCTTGCTTGCACTTCCTCGAGCGTTATTTATAAACATTCGAAATTCCGCGTTAATTCAAGTGCCCCAGTCAAAAGAGACTTTATGAGGGATGTAACGTGAGCTTAGTTTATAGGTTGAGAAACGAAATGATCGTTGGGCTCAAAAATGTGTGTAAGGATAAGAATTGGTGATCCTCTTGGCATTATCACCAGTCTCTCTTTTTTTTTTCCACCATCAGGATCCTTTTGGAAGACTCTCCGGGTAATCTTGTGTTTTAGTATCTTTAACAACTTTTCCTTGAGGAGCTTCTGTGTCAAGCATTTTTCTGGATACCATTTCATCTATCATGTAGCAGATCTTTGCCAAGACAGGGTTCCTAAAGTAGGAATTTGTATCAAAGGAGAACTCAAGTCTACATCCTCTGGGGTTGTCTATTTTTCACCATTTAACAACTTTGAGGTATTTAAGAGCACATTATCCAGAAAATAAGAACTCCTTTCTTCATATCTTTTTTATCGTTTTTCTTCTTCTCTTTTTCTTTTTGTTTGTTTTTATTCATGGGCATTGGCCTTACTTTTACCAGGCACACTGCTTTTCATGCCCCAATTCTTCAGCATTTTTTTTTGCTGTTCTCTTGATATTGTCAAGACTAGCCTAAACAAAGTTGAGCAGAACAATGTTTTTAGGCTCTTGAAGTCTTCATCTTTATTCGGTATTTGAGACCGTGATGCTCAAACTGTGGTGACTTTTGCCTTGCCCCGGTGTGGAGGATGATCACCAACTGGGTTCATATGAAATGAAATTGATGGCTCAATTGGGCTAGCAAAGGATATGAGTGTATGGGATGGAGAAAGAACTGCTCTTCGTCATCCTAGGGCACTTAGATTACCACGAAGTTCATCTGCAATAAAAACACTTAAAGAATGCTAGTGAGAGCAAAAAAATTTCTATATATCTTTTCGCCTTGTGCAAGCTGTTGCAGCGGATGATCATAGAAAATTTTAGATATTACAAACTCCTCATCTTTCTTGTCTTGCTCAGTGAAAACATCACTGTTATCAATAACATCATTGGCATTCTGGGCAAGTATTAGTTTGCTGATTCTCTTCTGACAAAGCCCTCTTAGTCTCGACTGTCCGGCCATCGATGATGTGCTTGTCTTGGAGGACTCAGTCGAGGACCACGGGTTCCATGAAAACAGTGAGGTCGAAGCTAGGGGGCCGAAAGGAAGGGATGTTTTTCTTGTTTCTTCTGAGATTGAATCCATCATGTGAGGCTAATTTTCCTCAAGCTACCTCAATGTGAGGTGATTCTTGACAGGGGTAATTTAAAAGAAACCTCTGAGTGTGCGGGCTCAAAAATGGTCAAGTAAAGGATCAATGGTAATGTATGGGGCAAAGAAATGAATTGCCTCTCATCACTTTGGCTATCGTATCTTATGCAGAAAATCCCTTTACCTTGTAGAAATGAAACTCTTTCACTCCTCTTGCAAGAGTTTGGTATGTGAGAATGTGTATAGACCAAGGGTTGCCTCCCATCACGCTGACACGCCTCGTTCAATACATCAAAGCAGTTCGACACCATTCGTCGAATTATCAAAATTTTCACAGGGAATTAGTGAATTAAACAGGTAAAATTACCATGCAAGAGTCCCTTCCATGTAATGCAATTGAGGGGGGAAAATCGTATCCATTTTCTTTAATTATTTCTTCCTTCTTGTTTCTTTTTACTTTTATGAGAAAAGTTTTTTAAGGAAAGAAATACTTACCTATGCTAGAAATGGGGAGACAAACCTGCAAGGTAATAAGAAGGACCGTGTTAATGAGTGGCTTTTTAAGGGATAGGAATTGGAAACGATACAACATTACCCTTCGTGATTTTATTCATTGAAGAGCCAACTGACAACTCTTTGAGTTTTCTTGGATGTTGACAATTCCTTTCTGACAGGGACAGGAGCTTACATTAGAAATGAGAGGACTGAAGGATACATTGAGAACGATACTAATTACCCTTCTTCCATTTTGCCTTCAAAGCTAGCAGAGTCTTTTATTCTCTTTACTTTGTTCAGCCTTCTCTGCCTCAGTCTGCTTCTCCATGTTCTTGGTCTCGAAGCTCGAATGAGATCCTCTATAATTAGGGGTGCCTCCAATTGAAAAGTCCTATTGTCGGCGCATGCTGTGCCAACGCGGTTCTGGCATGCTGAGGCATTTCTCGAAAATCCTCTGATTCCCGACATGCACGGGGCATGTGCAATTGCTTGCATGGGGATTTTCGCAGCAAAGCTAATCTCTACTTTAAAGGTCTTTGATCGATGTGGGCATGACTGACGTCGAGACCTCCATGATTGGTGAGACTAGAATTGAATCAATCTTGTCATATGCAAAGTCCTTTCCAGCTGCTTAAACAGAATCTTTACTCAAATTTGTTCTACATAAAAGGAAAGAATGTGTCATTTTTATTCTAAAGTGAATGAACTTTAGGAACGAAATACACCCTCTTTGATGGACTGGGGGATTGCATGCCCCCTTAGTCTACTCTTCCAATTAAGCACTTCTTCATCATGCTTCATTTGAGAGGTCCCAACATTGGTGCTCTATTCAACTCGCTAGCTCGTCGAAGTCTAGCATGTTCGCTAGTCCATTATTTGCAAAAGAAAAGGGATAGAATATTATTTCCAAAATTTGTTGAGGAATGAGACATACCTCTTTCTTTCAAAAGGAATAATCTTTTCTTGATCTGTCCTCAACTTTTGTACGAAATGATGTTTCGCTCATTATGGTGTCAAGGAATGCTCAGCACTCTCTCTGACTCTTTGGAATTGATATCTCATACTAAAAGTAATGAGATTTGCCCCACACTTCATTTTGAAGGTTGGTTGATCTTTACTCGGACTGCCCCTATCAGACGAGTTGGTCTAGTAGCATCACCAGGGTCTGATGTGCTCTTCAGTTTGTGCCGTTTTCAAATGTCCCTTTTGTAATAACAAATCAAAAAGGAGTATGCTCTGAAACATGAAGTGAGCGATTTAGAAAAACAAACAGGGTTATGAGCATGCATGCTTTTCCAACACCATTTTTGTCTTTTTTTTTAAAAAATGACAAATCGTTTGTTTTATTTTCAAAAACTTGAAAACAAGAAAGCATGAGGAAGCCCGGGCCTCAGAACACTTTTCTTTACTTGGTTGGATATCATCAACGGGCTGGTTTGGTATACTACCTCATGTCCTCAAAACATTATTTGTTTACATAACATGGATTTACAACCTCAAAAGAGGGAGAGTTTAAAAAGACATTTCTTCCGGTAGAAATGATGACAAAAAGCAAAATACAAGGATAGCCCATTTTTCAGGGATTCATGCAAAAGGATGAGAGAAGTTCAACTCAAGCAGGCTTGCGCCCATTCCCTTCACCGGTCTCGAATGAGAAAGTCTTGGTATCCAGCAGGTTTTGAATTCGGTGCTTAAGAGTATAGCACCCATCAGTTGAATGCCCTACCTTGCCCATGTGATAATCACACTTTTTAAACGAATTGTAATTTGAAAAGCCCTCTGGATTAGGTCGCTTTGGTTTGGTGAAAAGCAGTCCCTTCTTCCGGAGTATTGCCAGCATCTGAGATGGAGATCCTGAGGGGAGAGTGAATTGTCTCCTGCTGTTTTGCTTTTGTGATGGAAGGATACTGGGTTTGTATTGTTCACATTGCATGAACTTTGGGCATAGGGTGCTCAATTCCTTAGGATCAGGTGACTCGTGGACATTATCAGCTATGACATTTTTACCTTTTTGGTTGACACTAGAAGGCTCCATTTGAATCCTCACCCCTGGTCTTGGATAGCAAGACGGAGTCATGGTGAGTTGGTCTAAGCGGACTGACAAATGTTCGACTTGTTTCGAGAGTTGTTGAAGAAAGGCGAAAACTTGCTTCATTTCGGTCTCCACGTTATTGAGGCGAATGTTTTCTTTGGCCATTTTTTTTAATACCCGTGAAAACGTTAAAAAAATGAGTATAATGCCTACTAAAGAATCATTTTATGATCTAGGCATATTATTATTACATAATTTCTTTATTTGCAAAGAAAAAATAAGCAAAAGGGGTTTTTATTAATATCAACATTACAGGTGGCGTCCTCGGGGTTCGAACCCCGGTCGCCTCGGACCGTTTTCGCTCATCCCTGGATACCACTGGGCCAAAGGCCACGGTGGTGTCATAAAGGGGCAAAAAATTTTATTTAAAGCATAAAAAGTGGCCTGAGTCATATTAACATTAGTACAACCTGAAAACACTTTTAAGGAAGAAAATCAAAACCCCTAAACATAAATACTAGGGAAATAGACAAAAAGGGGCTTTTAACAAAAAGGGCGCTCCTCCCGGATGATCATTTTATAAATGATGGGAAAGCTACAGTTTTCTCGGAGCTACTTATTTTTACGGACAAGCTCCGCAATAAGCATATCCCTCGTCTCGGCGGTCCCACTGTGCCAGAAATTTTCTTAGGAGCAGAGAAAAATTGGACATCAGTTCTTTCCATCGTGTATAAATACAATCAACGGGTGGCCTAATATTAACAAATCAATTGAATTAAGAGGCTACATAATAAAATGAGAAGGGATAGAATATATACCTTTCTTTGAATCATGGCAATCATAACGACATGCGCATGAGGAGTGAGGTTCGATTTCTATCTAGACTAGCTCAGCAAAATGGAATTAAAAGGGTGCCTGACCGTCGCAGTCTCGCGTTGGTGTCAAGTCCTTTTAATCTCGGTCAAATCAAAAGGAATATCTTATAGTCACGCGAATAGTGGCTAAAGATATTTCTTTACGATTTTTTTAGAAATGAATTTCGGGGAAAAGAAAGGCAACCTCTACATCGCGGACTCACGTTCGAAGTCGTATCTTTCTTAACACCATCCTAAAATATCCTATTGCGGCCCAAGTCCGGCAGCGTGGTTATGTGAGCAACAGTGTAGTGTTAAATCATTAAAGCATGCACAACAATTTATAAACAACCAATTTGAACCTGCAAAACAAATAACACCTCAATGTCAGACTCATACTTGGAATCCTTGCTACCAAATAAAAATTATTTTGAACAGGGTAAAAATTTTGGCTTAAGTCCACTTTAGAAAATGCAAGTCTCCAGCGGAGTCGCCAGTCTGTCGCGACCGAGCTCCTGAGCTCTCTTTTGGACAACATGCAAAAAATAGGGGGGCTCGCCTGGTACGTGCTAAATCTAGGTTCAGGACTTAACTCGGGCTCTCCCAAGCCTGTATCATATCGCGACTCAGGGTTTAAATATTTAACATACAAATGGTTTATACCAAGGAGTTGCCATTAATCAATTTGAGGTGGATCGATTAGAAACCCAAATAAGGTGATGGGAGCATCACCCTATTCTTGCGAACCAGAGATTAACTGAATTCGGGGACTTGGTTACACTAGTTGGATAACTAATGCCCTTTCGATACCATTTTACCCTGTTTAATTTTGAAAACATTTATCAATGCAGTTTGGATTGATTTTAGGACCTTTCTCCTAACATGTGAGGTGATCAAGCGAGTGCATAATCAGAAACGATCAGCAGTCATGCAGATATGCAGCCTTAGGGTTCTAATCCCTAACTAAGTCAGATGACATTTAGAAACACAATAACTCATGCAATTGTAATAAAACATGCGTAATAATACAACGGTAATAACATGCGACCTACTATCGTGCGATTTCAGGCTTATTTAGTTTAAACAAAACAACAACATGCATAATTATGAAGGATTAAAACACTTAGATAAGTCAAAAAAAATTTGAAGATTTTTTTTTTGAATTTTTTTTCAAGAATAAAAAAAGTAAAATAAAATAAAAAATGAAACTATTTTATATTATTATTTTTTTTTTGAATTTTTTTTGAAAAAAAAATAAATAAAATAAAATAAAATAACGGAAACGAAATATTATTATTTTTTTAAATATTTTTTTTAAAAAAATTTAATTAAAAAAAGGAAAATAAAAACTCTTCTTTTTCTTTTTTTTAAATTTTTTTAATTTTTTAAATATTTTTTAAAATAAAATAAAAATAAAAATAAAAACCGATCGGGTCGAGTTGGATTCGAACCGATTCGGAGCCGACTCGGGTCAACGGATCTGACCCAGATCGTTGACTCGGGCCGGATCAATCGAACCGGGCCTCGGTCGACCGACCCGTCAATGTATCCGACTTCGGTCGTTGATCGGGGTCGGTCACCGAACCGGGTCGGTCGGACCGACCCCGGTCAATGGATCCGACCCTGTCTTTGACCGGGTTTGGTCGGTTGAACCGGTTCAGACCGAACCGAGGGAGTCGCCGCCGGCGAAGCCGAAAATCGGCCTCTCGCCGGTGGACCCAGACCGACGCCGATACCAATTCAGACAGGAACTCCACCAAGCCTCGCCCGGCCGCCAGGGTCCTTGGCTTCGGGCAGCGGGTTCGCCGGCCGGTGAGGCAAAATCAAACCCGGCTTCATTGGGGACTTTCGTCAAACAAGTGGTGTGCGTGACCAAAATAGGGAGATACTGACCTGTTCCGGCGACTCGGTCGACTCCGGCCGCCCAACTTACCTTTGGTGACAACACACGGATAGCGGGGGACGGCGGTATGGGCCAAGACTCGCGTGAAACGGCCAGCGTGAGTCCCAGCCACACTGAGTAGAGAAACAGAGCGGAACAGAGGAGGAATCGGCCAGGGGGGAGAGCTCACCGTCGGCGCCCACAGGGTCTCCAGTTGATCGAGAGGCGGACGACACGGCCCGGGAACCTGAGAAACCAACTCTCCTCCCTTTCTCTCTCTATTTTCTCTCTTTCTCTCTATGCTATTCTCTCTTCTCCGTTTCTCTTTTTCTCACAGGCTTAGTGAGCCCACCTCTCTCTCTCCTTGGCTTTTTAGGGCGACGACGCCGCCCCGCGGCTCCCCACGGCCCGACGGTTCAGCGACCGCCTATGCCTCAAGGACCCCAGCCATAGGCCGCCTGGCGGCAGAGAGAGGCCGCCTTCCCGCGCGGCGAGGGAGAACAGGAAGCCAAGAGGGCGGAGGGGATAAGGGGAAGCCCGGAAATGGGGAACACGGACCGGGTAATTAATGCCGCCCCCTGCCGTGCTTCGCTCTCCCTTCCTCTTCCGGACGGATAAGCGACGCTTGGGGGGGGCGCGCCCGTCGTCACGCTATCGTCGCCGGGCAGATGCGAATAGGGGAGTGAGAGCGACGGGTGAGGGGGAAGAAGAAAAGAAGGAGCCACCGGGCCAGCCCACCCACACGGGTAGAGGAAAGAAGAAAGGAGAAGCAGGCTGGGCCAGCAGGGAGAAAAAGAAGAAGAAAAGAAGAAAGGGAGCGGGCCGGAGGAGGAGGCCCACGCGGGAGAAAAAAAGAAAAGCAAGCCCCCGGGGGGGCCGCGCGGGGGAAAGGAATGGGCTAGGTCGGCCTAGCCCCGATCCGGCCCGACTTCGATTTTTTTTTTAAAAAACTAATTAATTAATTAATTTTTTAATATTTTTTTACCTCTTTTTTTAGATTAATTAAGAAAATATGCTCTAATAGGCCTTATTAATACAAATATGCCTAATTTCTACATGCAATGCATTTAAATAGAAATATTTTTTTTGTTTTAGGAACTAATAAATTAATTCCTAAATTTCATACAATTGATTTTGGGCAAATTAAAAATAGGGGTCAACACGTGCCCACTGTGTCACGTAGGATAGATGGTAGCCATATTAGCGAATTTCGATCAAAATTGGCTAGAATAACAAAGTTGGCAAATTTAGTCCGGCAAATTGTCAAAAAATTTAGGACTAAATTGGCTAATTTAAAGGTTTATAACTGAATTGATATTCACACAATAGGATTAAGACTTTTTTTGGTAATTTTCCCATGTGTGGCATGTTTTCGAAGATAATTTTGAAACAATAACGAGTAACGTTCATTCTAAAATTAAAACGATTGATTTCAAAATTCATGGAGTTTCCATTGTTTCCCTCTAAATAAAAGCAACCATGCGGATGACCAAGAAAGGAAGGCTTTTTTCTATTTTTGGTGAAATATAAACATTTTCATCATTTTCTTTCTCAAAGAGAATTTCAAAACTTATCAAACATGTTTTCCACAAAAAATAAATTATTTGGGTGCTTACGGCGTATCATGTTGTATTTCCTTAGTTTTACGACCTTCAATTGTCTTTTGCGCTCAAGATCTTGTTATCAAAATCATACTACAGAAAGAGAGAGAGATGCACAACTATCGGGGTTTTATTCAGTATGGCATCATCGTCTCCATTGTCACCGGAGACCACGTCCTCTCAAGAGGCTGTTTTCTATCCTCTTTCTTTCCTTTGTTGATTTTCTTCCAATTTTTTTTTTGTTTTATTGTTGATAATATACCAAAGCAAGTAGGGTGCCCCTCAGACGACGTTTTGCAAACTTTTGCCAAGTGAACAGTGCCATGCTGACAAGTCGACGGAGTATTTGAAATGCTTTAGGTGACGGTACAAATTGAGCTAGCCAAAAGTTCACAGTGAAAGACAAAGGATAGAATAGAGAGAAGGGTTAATACCACGATGTTGACACCTATTTTTAATTTGCCCAAAATTAAGTGCACAAAATTTAGGAATTAATTTTTTAGTTCCTAAAACAAAAAAAAATATTTCTATTTAAATGTATTGCATATAGAAATTAGGAGCATTTGTACTAATAGGGTTTATTAAAGTGTCTTCTGAAAATTTCAAAAAAAAATCAAAATCATCAAAAAATCAAAGAAATTTTAAATTAATTAATTAACTAATTGAAAAAGAAAAAAATCAAAAAAAAAATCAAAATCAAAAAAATTGAGTCGAGCCTGGTCGGGGCCAGGCCGACCCGGCCTGTTCTTCCCCCCGCGGGGCCTACTTCCCCCGGCCCGTCCCTTTCTTTTTTTTTTTTTCTTCCTTCCGCGTGGGCTTCTTCCCCCCCGGCTCATTTTTTTTCCTCCGCGCGGGCCCAGCCCGCTTTCCTTCTTTTTTCCTCTTCCCCCCATGCGAGATAGGCCTGGCTCGGCCCAGCCTTTTCTTCTCCTCCTTCTCTCTAGCCCATCGCTGTCGTCGTCTCTATTTTCCCCTGTTCTTAGCTGCAGATGACGCATTTTGAGGCCTTGCGCTTCGTCGTCGCTATTTGGCGGGCCGGGCCGCTGAAGAGCCTGTGCCAAGCCGGGACTAGCATTAATTGCTAGTCCCGTCCTCCTCGAAAATCTCGGGCCCTCTCTCGCCGTTCCTCTCTCCTTCCCCCTGCTTCTCTGCGTTGCCAGAAGGAGCCCCCCCTCTGCACTGGCCTATGGTCGCGAAATTCGCGAGGCATAGGCCGGTGTAGGTCGTCGTCAGCCAACGTGGGGAAGCACGGGACGCGTCGTTGCCCCCTATAAAAGCCGAGGAGAGAGAGAGAGGCAGAGGTCGGCCATTTCCCAAAAAAAAAAGAGAGAGAGAGATACGAGAAGAGAGAGAAAGAGAGAGTGTGTGGCCGCAGGCCTTTGGAGCAAGCCCGGCCCGGGGTCGCCATACAACGGACCGCCAGGAAGCCTCTCGAACGCGCCGTTGACCGATGAGCCGCCTCCTACTAAAACCGCCTTTGTTTTACCCTATTTTTCCCAAGACGATCGGGCGACTCGCCCGGCCATCATCGCGATTCCCGCCCATGCCGACGCCCTCCCCCTCCTCGGTCTTAGTGGGAGGCGGACCATAACTGTTGGAACCCGTCCGGCCCGGCCCCAGGGAGGTCCGGACCAAGCCAATTTTGGCGTGCCGCCCAGTGCTCGACAAAAATACCTCAATGGAGCGATTCTAATTTGATCGCCGGCCCGCGAGCGGTGGCGAACCGGCGAACGATCGTCGGAAAAGGTGAAGTTGGAGTTGTGGATTGAAAACTCAGGCCGTGGGTGGCTTGGGTCATTCGACGAAGTCGCCGGATTCCATCGGCAGAAGGGCTCGCGTGCCACGCCACCTGGCGAGGCATTCTTAGTTTCGATCTATGGATGGTTGGCCGTCTACGGACCAATGCAGCAGGCAAATTGGGCGGTTCGACTCGGTCGGGCCGGCCCAGATTCTTCATCCATCGAGCGGGCCCTAACGGGCCCAATCCGGTCGATGCGAATTGACGCGATGGGTGGTCAGATGACGGGTTGGTTACGACCAACCGGGATCCATTTACCCGACCGGTTTTATATATATTATATTTATATTATTTTATTTTATTTAAAAAATTTTAAAAATTAAAAAAATTTTTAAAAAAGGGTTTTTCTTTTCCTTTTTCTTTTCTGTTTTTTTTTAATTTAAAAATTAAAAATTAAAAAAAAAATTGAAAAAAAAAAGTTTTTTTTCTTTTTTTCTTTTTCCGTATTTTTTTTTTAAAAAAAATTAAAAAAAAACTTAAAAATTAAAATTTTCTTTTAAAAATATATTTCCTTTTTCTTATTTCGTTTTTTTCTTATTTTTTATTTATTTTTTATTTTTTTTCTTTCAAAAAAAAATTTCAAATTTTTTTATGTGACTTATTTGAGTGTTTTAATCCCTTGTCATATAATTATGCATGTTGTTGTTTTATTTAAATTAGACAAGTTTGAAATCACGCGATAATAGGTTGCATGTTTTATAATTATCATTGCGTTGCATGTTTTTAATACAATAGCTTGGTTTGTTGTATTTTGAATGTCATCTGACTTATCTAGGATTAGAACCCTAGAGCTACATATATGCATGATTGCTGATTGTTTTTTATTATGCACTCGCTTGATCACCTTACATGTTAGGAGAAAGGTCCTAAAATTAATCCAAATTGCCTGATAAATGTTTTCAAAAAATGAACAGGGTAAAATGATATCGAAAGGGCATTAGTTATCCAACTAGTGTAACCAAGATCCCGAACTCAGTTAATCTCTGGTTTGTAGGAATATGATGATTCTCCCGTCACCTATTTTCGGTTTCTAATTAACCCACCCAAAATCGATTAGTGGCGACTCCTGCATATAAATCATCTGCATGTTAAACACTTAAATCCTAAGTCACGATACGGTATGGGTTTAGGAGAGCCCGAGTTAAGTCCTAAACCTAGACTTAGCGCGTACCGGGTCGACGCCCGTGTGGAGGTCGGTCGCAACAGACTGGCGACTTCGCTGGGGACTTGCATTTTCTAAAGTGGACTTAAGCCAAAATTTTTACCCTGTTCAAAATAATTTTTGTTTGGCAGCAATAATTTTCTAAAGTGGACTTCGCTGGGGACTTGCATTTTCTAAAGTGGACTTAAGCCAAAATTTTTACCCTGTTCAAAATAATTTTTGTTTGGCAGCAAGAATTCTAGGTATGAGCCTGATATTAAGGTGTTATTTGTCTTGCAGGTTCAAATTGATTATTCATAAATTGTTATGCATGTTTTAATAATTTAGCATTACACTGTTGCACACATCCACGCTGCCGGACCTGGGCCGCAATAGGATATTTTAGGATGGTGTTAAGAAAGATACGATCTCGAACGCGAGCCCACGATGTAGAGGTTGCCTTTTTTCTCCCCGAAATTCAGTTCTAAAAATCGTAAAGAAATATCTTTAGCCGCTATTCCCGTGACTATAAGATATTCCTTTCGATTTGGCCGAGATTAAAAGGACTTGACACTAACGCGAGGCTGCGACGGTCAAGCATTCTTTTAATTTCACTTTGTTAAGCCAATCTAGATAGAAATCGAGCCTCACTCCTCATGTGTATGTCGTTGTGATTGCCATGGTTCAAGGAAAGGTATATTTTCTATCCCTTCTCATTTTATTATATAGCTTACTCATTCAACTGATTTATTACTGTTAAACCACTCGTTGATTGCAGTCTATAGATAAGAAATACGTTTATTATGGAGATTGTTCATGAAAATAAACAGCTCCAAAAGACTGTGGATTCCCCATTATCTATGGAATGAGCATCCGGGAAGGGCGTCCTTTTTGTTAAAACCCCATATCTTTTATATTTTCATTGTAATTATATTTAGGGGTTTTGGTTTTCTTCCTTATAAATGTTTTTGGATTGTACTAATGTTAATATAGCTCGGACCGCTTTTTATAATATAAATAAATTGTTTTGCGCGTTAAAGACACCATCGAGGCCTTCGGCCCAGTGGTATTCGGGAATGCAGCGCATCGGTCCGAGGCGACCGGGGTTCGAACCCCGGGGACGCCGCCTGTAATAGATATATAAATAAAAAAATCTTTTTTTTTTTTTTTCTTTGCAGATAAATAAATTATGCAATAATAATATGATTAGGTCATAAGATGATGTTTTATTGAGCATTATACTCATTTATTTCAACGTTTTCTCAGGTAGTTAAAAAATGGCAGAAGAAAACGCCCGCCTCAGTAACATAGAAGACGAGATGAAGATGGTCTTCAACGAGATCCAAAATCTCACAAAACAGGTAGAATCCATTCAGAGCAAGCTCACGCACACACCTGCAGCAGTTGAGGTGGTGTTATCACCACCGTCCACTGGAAAAGACAAAACCTCCGCCAGCGACAGCAACATGCCCCCGCCAGAGGACCATCCGCTTCCCCTTGTTGTTAGGAAACCTGAACCTGAAGCTACACCAATGACGGAGCATGACAAACGCCTTGTAAAAGTCGAAGAGACGCTGAAACAGCTCCAGGATCCGCAAAATGCTATCCCACTTGACCTGTCTATATATAAGTGGGTCAAAGTACCAGAAAAGTTCAAGATGCTGGATTTCGAGAAGTATGATGATACCACATGCCCCAGACACCATTTGCACATGTATCATGTGCGGATGACGCAGTACGTTGATAATGAACCCCTCATGATTCATACATTTCAGGCGAGTTTGACGGGACCGGCCCTGACATGGTATATGTCGAAGGATGTTAATGCTTTTAAATCCTGGGACGATGCTTCTGATGCATTTCTCAAGCAATACCAATTCAACCTCGATGTCAATTTCGCTCGTGACGATCTGGAGCGCACTTTGAAAAGAAGAAGAGTGAGTCCTTCAAGGAGTACGCCACCAGATGGAGAAACTTGGCCGCCCAGGTTATCCCGCAACTCACTGATCATGAACAAGTGAAGTTGTTCATCAAGTCTCTTCCGTATGAATATAGACACCGCCTCGTGGGCACCACTGCTGAATCCCTTAATCATCTTGTTCCTGTGGGCGAACGAATTGAGATGGGATTGCGTGAAGGGTGGTTCATAGACCCTACTTCCAAGAAACTTGACATGAAAAAGGAGAAAGAACCCATAACAGATGTGAATGTTGCATACACCCAAACTGTTCGTCCTTCCCTAATGGTTCAGATGGGTAGTGGACAGCAACTGGTCTTAAGCCGCAAGCCGCCCCAAAGGTGAAACAACAAAAAGCAGTTCACGCCACTTCCTTTGCTTATGTCTCAGATCCTACCTATTCTCCTGGAAAAGAGATTGCTTGCCAAAGAGCCAAAACGTGAAAATCCTGAGCATTTCCCCAACAACGACCCCTCCAAGGCGTGTGATTATCATTTGGGTGAAACGGGACATTCCGTCGATGGCTGTGTGGTCCTGAAAAATAAGGTGTAGAAATTGTTGGATGCAAAGATGTTTTCATTTCGCAACACACCATCCAAGCAAGCAGGAGGCGCAGATGTCGTCATTGAGTAAACTGAAGACTCAATTTTCCTCCCTTAGAATAGAGGCATATTTGATAGTTTGAATACTCCCATATGGGAGCTTTTCTTGCTTTTTAAAGTCTCAGCTGTTTTCTAAGATTTCAGTTTTCTGAATTTGTGCTTATGCTTGGAATTTCAGTACTGTAATTTCTATTTCAACAAATGTAATTCGCTTGAATTATTCAAAAGAATTACAAATGTTTTATTTTGAGGGCATGAAGTGGTATACCAAACCGGCCCGTTGATAATATCCAGCCATGTAAAGGAAAGTGCTCTTAGGCCCGAGCTTCCTTGTTTCTAAGCCTTTTGAAAATAAAACAAACGATTTATCATTTTTTTCAAAAGGACAAAAATGGTGTTGGAAAAGCATGCATGCTCATAGCCCTGTTTGTTTTTCTAACTCGCTCACTTCATGTTTCAGAGCATACTCCTTTTTGATTTGTTATTACAAAAGGAACATTTGAAAATGACACAAACTGAATAGCACATCAAACCCTGGTGAGGCTAGCGGACCAACTAATCTGATAGGGGCAGTCCGAGTAAAAATTATTCAATCTTCAAATGAAACATGGGGCAAATCTCATTACTGCCAGTGGGTGACATCAGCCCTACAGAATCAAAGAAATGCTTAATTGGGAAAGTAGACTAGGGGGCATGCAATCTCCCAGTCCATAAAAAATGATGTATTTCGTTCCTAAAGTTCATCCATTTTAGCTTAGAAATGACACATTCTTTCCTTTTATGTAAGGCAAATTTGAATAGAGATCCTGTGCAAGCAACTGGAAATGACTTTGCATATGACAAGATAGAGTCAATCCTAGTCCCACCAATCATGGAGGTCTCGATGTCAGTCATGCCCACATCGGTCAAAGACCTTTAAAGTAGAGATTAGCTTTGCTGCGAAGATCCCCATGCAAGTAATTGCACATGCTCTATGTATGTCGGGAATCAAAGGATTTAAATGCCTCAGCATACCAGAACCACGTTGGCACAGCATGCGTCGACAATAGGACTTTCCAACTGGAGGCACCCCTAATTATAGAAAATCTCATTCGAGCTTCGAGACCAAGAATATAGAGAAGCAGACTGAGGCAGAGAAGGCTGAACAAAGTAAAGAGGATAAAAGACTCTGCTAGCTTTAAAGGCAAAATGGAAGAAGGGTAATTTGTATCGTTCTCAATGTATCCATCAATCCTCTCATTTCTAACATAAGCTCCTGTCCTTGTCAAAAAGGAATTGTCAACATTCAAGAAAACTCAAAGAGTTGTCAGTTGGATCTCCAATTAATAGAATCACGAAGGGTAATGTTGTATTGTTTCCAATTCCTATCCCTTAAAAAGTCACTCATTAACATGGTCCTTCTTATTACCTTGCAGGTATGCCTCACTGTCCCAGCATAGATAAGTATCTCTTTCCTTAAAAAATTTTTCTCATAAGAGTAGAAAGAAACAAGAAGGAAGAAATAATTAAAGAAAATGGATATAATTTTCTCCCTCAAGTGCATTACATGAAAGGGACTCTTACATGGTAATTTTACCTGTATAATTCACTAATTCCTTGTGAAAATTTTGACAATTCGACAAGTGGTGTCGAACTACTCTGGTGTATTGAACGAGGTGTATCGGGATGAGGAGGGGCAACCCTTGGTCTATACACATTCTCACGTACCAAACTCTTGCAAGATGAGTGAAAGAGTTTCATTTCTACGAGATAAAGGGATTTCTCACATAAGGTACGATAGCCAAAGTGACGAGAGGCAGTTCATTTCTCTGCCCCATACATTACCATTGATCCTTTGCTTAACCATTTTTGAGCCCTTACACTCAGAGATTCCTTTCAAATTACCCCTGTCAAGAACCATCCCACATTGGGGCAACTTGAGGTAAATTAACCTCACAGGATGGATTCAAACTCAGAGGAAACAAGAAAAACATCCCTTCCTTTCGGCCCCCCTGGCTTCGACCTCGCTGTTTTCATGGAACTCGTGGTCCTCGACAGAGTCCTCCAAGACAAGCACATCATCGATAGCCGGACAATCGAGACTAAGAGGGCTTTGGCAGGAGAGAAGCAGCAAACTAATGCTTGCCCAGAATGCCAATGATGTTATTGATAACAGTGATGTTTTCACTGAGCAAGACAAGAAGAATGAGGAGTTTGTAATATCTAAAATTTTCTATGATCATCCGCCACAACAGTTCGCACAAAGCGAAAAAATGTATAGAAATTTTCTTGCTCTCACTTGCCTTAATCTTTGAGTGTTTTTATTGCAGATGAACTCTCGCGATAATTTAAGTGCCCTAGGATGAGGAAGAGTAGTTCTTTTTCTATCCCATATACTCATATCCTTTGCTAGCCTAATTGAGCCGGTAATTTCATTTCATACGAACTCAATTGGTGATCATCCCCCATATCGGGATAAGGCAAAAGTCACCACAATTTGAGCATCCCGGTCTCAAGTACCGAATTAAGATGAAGACTCCGAGAGTCTAAAAACATTGTTCTGTTCAACTTTATTTAGGCTAGTCCTGACAACATCAAGAGAACAGCAAAAAAAAATGCTGAAGAATTGGGGCATGAAAAAGTAGTGTGCCTGGTAAAAGTAAGGCCAATACCCATGAATAAAAAAAAAGAAAAGGAGAAAAAGAAAAAAGATGAAAAAGATGAAAAGAAATGAGTTTTTATTTTCTGGATAATGTGCTCTCAAATACCTCAAAGTTATTAAATGGTGAAGAGTAGACGATCACAAAGGGTTCAAACTTGAGTTCTTCCTTGATATAAATTCCTACTTTGGGAACTCTGTCTTGGTAAAGATCTACTACATGACGAATGAAATGGTATCTAGGAAAATACTTGACACAGAAGCTTCTCAAGGAAAAGTTGTTAAAGATGCTAAAACACAAGATTATCCGGGGAGTCTTCCAAAAGGATCCTGATAGTGGAAAAGAAGACTGGTGACAATGCCAAGAGGATCACCAATTCTCACCCTTACACACATTTTTGAGCCCAACGATCATTTCATTCCTCAACCGGTAAACCAAGCCCACGTTACATCCTTAATGAAGTCTCTTTTGACTGAGGCACTTGAATTAACGTGGGATTTCAAATGTTTATAAATAACGTTTGAGGAAGTGCGAGCAAGACTACTTCTATCTCTTTTGCAGGGTTCTTGACTTGTAAACCCGAAAATAATTGCAAAATATTTTCTTTTATGACCTTGACTTGGACAGTCACCTTTGTTAAACCATTGACCAAGTCAGCATTGCGACCCTGAAGAAGACCTTTCAGATTGGTAGCATCATACTACTTGCGAGAAAGCTCAGACCCTTATTGATGTGATAGTGGTCAGATTGAGTGTTTTCGATGTTCCTGCATCAATGGACGGGACAAACAGCCCATCTCAATGAGAGCGAGTGAAAAGTCCTCTCTAACTGAAAGTCCCTCGTTCATCATCTCAAGAAAGTCCACCTTGCGAAAAATTGTCTTGATTGACCCTTAGGGGCTTTCTGGTGATATAAATATGATAAAATCATCATACATGAACCCTCAAATGCACACTCTAGAATAGCCCAGCTTGTCTATCCCTGATGAATGCATGTATGTTTGTGCTAATCATCTTTGACAGCTCAGAGTTTTAATCCCCAGTGATAGAATACAAAAATTTGGGCTCTGGAAAAGCTCTCATTATCATCCCAAGAGAGATACCCCTAAAAAGGTTGGTTATTCAGCAGATGATATATCAAACCTCCGAGAACGTGCCCAGGTAAGTATATTCTACCCTTACCTGATTTCAAAATCATCATATTTCTTTTCAAACTACCCAGAATGTAAACCAGGTGTTTCTTTGAAAAAGAAAAGCATCTTAACTAGCTAGTCAAGATATTTCGTACGACACTCAAAAACAACCTCAGTTGTTTATTTCTCCAATGAAAGTGTACGAGTTTGCGTAAAGAAAAACTTGTCTGACAGAAGACACGCCCTTAAGAGGCAGGAACGCATCCAGATAAGTATATTCTACCCATGCCTGGTTCTAAAAATCTATGTACCTACAATTGTTATGGTACCTTTTGAACATTGGACTAACCCTTTTGTTCACCCTTCTGAGCACGGAACTGACTCCCTCTCTTCACATCAAATCCTTGGGCGAAGACCCCGAGGTGCTCATCGTTTGAGCTTTCCAAGACTTGATGGCGAGGACCCAACAGGCAAACCATCAAATCCTTGAGCGAGGACCCCGAAGTGCTTATCGTTTGAGCTTTCCAAGACCTGATGGCGAGGACCCAGCAGTCAAACCATCAAATCCTCGGGCGAGGATCCCGAGGTGCTCATCGTTTGAGCTTTCCAAAACCTGATGGCGAGGACCCAGCAGTCAAACCATCAAATCCTCGGGCGAGGATCCCGAGGTGCTCATCGTTTGAGCTTTCCAAGACCTGATGGCGAGGACCCAGCAGGCAAACCATCAAATCCTTGGGTGAGGACCCCGAGGTGCTCATCGTTTGACCTTTCTAAGACCTGATGGCGAGGACCCAGCAGGCAAACTATCAAATCCTTGGGTAAGGACGCCGAGGTGCTCATCGTTTGAGCTTTCCAAGACCTGATGGCGAGGATCCAGCAGGCAAACCATCAAATCCTCGAGCGAGGACCCCGAGGTGCTCATCGTTTGAGCTTTCCAAGACCTGATGGCGAGGACCCACTAGGCAAACCGTCAAATCCTTGGGCAAGGACCCCCAGGTACTTTGGCAAAACAATCCTTAGTCAAGGCGATAGAAGAAAGGTTTGGGTCCTAGACAAATAAAGTCCAGTCAGTCAAGGCAACCGAAGAAAGGTTTGGGTCCTGGACAAAAACAATCTTCAGTCAAGGCGACCGAAGAAAGATTCAGGTCCTAGACAAACCATTTCCCCTGTCAAGGCGACCGAAAAAAGGTTCGGATCCTCAACACACAATATCAATTATCTGGAATTACTCTACCCTTAGGCAAGGTAAGTAGCCCTAGGTATGTTTTTATTAGTTTTAGCACGCATCATCTTATCGCATCATAAAAAATGGGACTCACAGTCTAGCCAAAAATAGCATTCATTGAACATACATAGGCCAAATTTAGGTATCATTTTATCTTTGAATGTAACCTCTACGAGCTCAAACTTTACGAGCTTACCTTCAAAGAGAGGCAGCTGTTGACACCTATTTTTAATTTGCCCAAAATTAAGTGCACAAAATTTGGGAATTAATTTTTTAGTTCCTAAAACAAAAAAAAATATTTCTATCTAAATGTATTACATATAGAAATTAGGAGCATTTATACTAATAGGGTCTATTAAAGTGTCTTCTGAAAATTTCAAAAAAAAAAATCAAAATCATCAAGAAAATCAAAGAAATTTTAAATTAATTAATTAATTAATTGAAAAAGAAAAAAATCAAAATAAAAAAAATTGAGTCGGGCCGGGTGGAGGCCAGGCCGACTCAGCCCGTTCTTCCTCCCTCGCGCGGGCCTACTTCCCCCGGCCCGTCCCTTTCTTTTTTTTTTTTCTTCCTTCTGCGTGGGCTTCTTCCCCCCCCCCCCCCGGCTCATTTTTTTCCTCCTTGAGCCAGAGCCCGCTTTCCTTCTTTTTCCTCTCCCCCATGTGAGTGCAGGCTGGCCCGACCCATTTCTTCTCCTCCTTCCTTCTCGTTCGCCCATCAACTTTGTCATCATCTCTATCTTCCCCATTTCTTAAACATTTGTAGATGATGCGGTGGCCTTGACTTTCGTCGTCGCTGTCGGCTAGAGCCAGGGGAGAAGAGGCAGCCGGCGGGACTAGCATTAATTGCTAGTCCCGTCCTCCTAATCTCGGGGCCTCTCTCGCGTTCCTCTCCCTTCCCCACAACTTCTGCGTTGCGGAAGGGCCCCCCCCTCTGCACGCCCTATGGTGTGAAATTCAGCGGGCATAGGCGGGGTACTGACTCGTCGTCAGCCAGCGTGGGAAGCACGGGACGTCGTTACCCCATAAAAGCCGGGAGAGAGGCGGTCGGCGACCATTTCCCAAAAAAAAAAATAGAGAATCTGAGAGAAGAAAGAAAAATTAATGGTCGAGGCCTCGCTGGAGCAAGCCAGCAGGGTCGCGTAGTGGCCGGACCAATAGGAAGCCTCACGAAGGCCGTTGACCCGGTGAGCCGCCTCCTGACCCAAACTGCCTTGTTTTACCCTGTTTTACAGCGCGGTTGGGCGGGACTCGCGCCAACCACATCATGATTCAGCCCATGCAATTGATCTGATCTCGGTCTCGGTGGGGAGCGGACCATGGCTGTTGGAACCGATCCGGCCAGCGGGGAGGTCGGTTAAACCAATTTTAGCGTGCCCGCCAGGTGCTCGACAAAATGCCTTAATGGAGGCCGATTCTAATTTGATCGCCGGCTGGCGAATGGTGACCGGACAGCGAACCCAGTCGTCGGAAAAGGTGAGTTAGGGTTGTGGATTGAAAAGGCTCGGGCCATGGGTGGCACAGGTCATCGGCAATCGGCGGGATTCACATCGACCGAGGCTCCCGGCGTGCCACCACGCGAGAGCCGTTCTTAGACCGGTTTGTGGACCGGTTCGACCGGTCTGCAGACCGATCTGTGAGCAAATTGGGCCGATTCAACCCAATCGAATCGGCCCAATTTGTCTTCATCCATCGGACCGGGCCCGATCCGGTCCGTACCCAAGTCAATGACCCGGGTCGACCCCTGACCCGGGTCAGATCTGGAAATCCGACCTGGGTCAACGCGATGGGTCGGGTCCGTTGACCCGGGGTCGGTTCTGACCGACCCGGATCCGACCCGACCGAATCGGTTATATATATAATATTATTTTATTCTATTTAAAAAATTTAAAAAATTAAAAAAAATTTAAAAAAGGGTTTTTCTTTTCCTTTTTCTTTTTTGTTTTTGTTTTTTTTAATTTTTTAAAAAAAAAAAAAATTTTTTTCTTTTTTTCTTTTTCCCGTATTTTTTTTTAAAAAAAATTTATAAAAAAACTTAAAAATTAAAAATTTCTTTTAAAAATATATTTCCTTTTTCTTATTTCGTTTATTATTTATTATTTTATTTTATTTTATTTTTCTTTCAAAAAAAATTTCAATTTTTTTATGTGACTTATTTGAGTGTTTTAATCCCTTGTCATATAATTATGCATGTTGTTATTTTATTTAAATTAGACAACTCTGAATCACGCGGTAGTAGGTTGCATGTTTTACTATTATCATTGCGTTGCATGTTTTTAATACAATAGCTTGGTTTGTTGTATTTTGAATGTCATCTGACTAATCTAGGATTAGAACCCTAGGGCTGCATATATGCATGACTGCTGATCGTTTCTGATTATGCACTCGCTTGATCACCTCACATGTTAGAAGAAAGGTCCTAAAATTAATCCAAATTGCCTAATAAATGTTTTCAAAAAATGAACAGGGTAAAATGGTACCGAAAGGGCATTAGTTATCCAACTAGTGTAACCAAGTCCCCGAACTCATTTAATCTCTTGTTAGTAGGAATAGGGTGATTCTCCCATCACCTTATTTGGGTTTCTAATCAACCCACCCCAAATCGATTAGTGGCGACTCCTGCATGTAAATCACTTGCATGTTAAACACTTAAACCCTAAGTCGCGATACGGTATGGGCTTGGGAGAGCCCGAGTTAAGTCCCAAACCTAGACTTAGCGCGTACCGGGTCGACGCCCGCGTGGAGGTCGGTCGCGACACACGAAAAATTTTAAACTGGTAAATCTATGATAAATTTAATCAAAATTGATTTTTGATCACTAAAAATCCTAAATCAGTACACCTATAACAAATTTATATCAAACTAATTTTTTGACCACTAAAAACCCTAAACTTGTACACTTGTGACAAATTTATGCTCCGTTAAATTGAATTAATACAAAAAAAAACTCATAAACTTGTACACCTGTGACAAACGGAGGGTAAAACCCTAAACTAGTACATTTATCAGCTGTCACATGTCATTTAACTCAGTAATTTGACAATATGATTTAGCGAAAACTAACGAAAGGTAAATTTGTCGTAGGTGTATCAATTTGGGGTTTTTGGTGGTCAAAAAATTAATTTTGGATAAATTTATCACCAGTATATCAATTTAGAGTTTTTCGTGGTATTAAACCTAAAAAGAAAAACTCCAAGTTAATTCACCAAAATACAAAGTATTTTGTCCTAATGGAAGCGCTAATCACATGTGGTCGATTCGGCCCTCCTCGATCTTATAGCCATAAAGCAAGCGTCAAAAGACGGTTGCGTAAATTTATTGGGTCAAAACCCTCAAATCCTGGAACCTTTCGTTATGCACTAAAGCCATGATGATTAAAGAAAAGTGAATGCCCAAGATGTCGCACTTACCACGAACGTGTGGCGAGCAATAGCTTCGCAACAGTGGATGCCAAGGACTAGCACAAGCCCTAGAGTCTGAAGCGCTTGAGCTCCCACCGAGCATCTCATTTCCATAAACAGAGAAAGAAAAATTTATGTGTTCTTCTGTCTTGCCCCTCAGTTTAGCGGATCGCGAGAAGTGGCTATTTATACACTGCGAATTAATGGTGATGGGAGATGTCAAACCAGCGAGAATGTAGGCCCCCTGTGCTTGTCGGCATGACATTTTATGCGGCTAGCAGAGCCCGAACTTTTTCACTCGACTCACCCTCTCGTGTACAAGTCGTAGGTTCTCACCATTGATGTCGCGCTCATAAACAAGATCCAGAAATAATTTCACAGAAAAGGGTTCGGTCGAATGATTAAACATCGGATTTGGATGCATCGGATCTCGGTATCGAGTCACAAAAGATGCCTCCGATTTGAGGTATTCTTGTAGGCCATGCCGACCACCTGGCGAGCAAAGTCTTGTCCAATGCGCATGAATGCAGCCTTTTGCATGTATTCATAGGGGTTGATCGAGCTGATTTGGAAAGGTCATCCGAAACGAGTTTAGTTCAAAAGGCTTACGTCCGGTGAGCCCAAAAAGATTTGAGAAAGTTTTGGGCTTATGCATGGAGAGTCAAAGGTCGGGTCTCAAAGCGAATCATGCCACCGTATATTGTGTGTGCTTATGGAACTACATCGCCGTTCCCAAACACCTCTGAGTCCGAGTGTGCCTCTTCTGTATTTTCTCAGACGTTTTTTTGCTTCCGAGCCTATTCAAACTCTCTCTCCTGTTGGGCATGCCTGTGTTGCGGGACATGCATCCTCCTCTTTCGCATGTCAATGTAACGCACTATATTTAGGGGCCAAATGCAATCTTCCAATTCCACCCCGAAATTTTTTTTGTCTAGTAAAAGAGATTATCAAACTTTCAAATTAATCCCAAGTCTTGCCACATATTCAAGTATCGCAACTGGTTTCCTCAAGATTATCAATATCAGGAAATTGCATTGCTGCTGCTATTCCATATGAATGTGAAGGTGCTGATGAAAATGCAGGTACTGATAATAAACCTCTAACTGATATTGATATTAATAATTTTGAAGAAACTCATTGAGATTTTTTTGATTCGTGACTAGATTGGAAACTACAATGAAAGTTGGGGATTCTTTATTAACCAAAAAATTGGGATTGAACCTAGAATTGAGAGTTTTTTTTTTTAAACGGAATTAGACCCTATATTTAGTATGGCATCCATATTAGGCACGTAATTCACTCTCCCAAAGTTGCGTGAGAGCAATATTAAATCAGTGGAGCAAGTTGATGTCTTCAATTTGCTCTCTCTCTCTCTCTCTATGCACCTCACTCTATCACAATAGGGAGATTCTACGGACGGAATTGAAAAAAATATTATGTCCGTGAAATCTTTGTCGAGTTTCTGATGTGCACTCCGATCGTAGTCACGATGTGAAAGCATATAAACGGAGACTACTGAGTCATCATCGTTGTCAAATCATGCAGAAAATAATAATTCAAAATAATATAGGGTGGAACGATATGATGACTGGTTGAATACTACAGAACCAGGTAAATCTGTCTAGAAATCACGAAACAAGCAACTAATACTGTATATAAGGCCACGAAAATGCTCTCACTTTATATCGAATAATCGCCCGCTTCATTCACTTTCTCCGGTAACTATCATATTCCTCTTTTGGCATAACGATCTCGCTTCGCGTACCCGCATGTCTCGTGAGTCTCACTAATAATTTATAACATGGAAATGGGCATCTAATTCAGGAGTTAATGAAAGAACTGAAATAATTGAGACATTATTTGTCGATAATGATTGAACCCCTACATCCACGAATTGCGGGTCGCCTCACGGCATTGTGAGTCGCATCCTGTCCCCAAATTGGGTACATTGAATTTGGTAGCAGTGCAATGATTTTTCCCAGCCTTGCCCCAACCTACACGCTTGACAAAATGCTTGGCAATGAGATTAGTTTGGCCAAGTGGTGATGGATTGCCATTACCTTACGCACTTTTGCTAATTTTACTCCTAAACTTTTTAATTATGCCAATTATATCATAAATCTTTTTACTTTTTATCAATTGAGTTTATTCGATCAATTTCGGTCCAAAAATCGCTAACGTAAAGACCAACCATTCCACGTAGCGTCGTCGACGCTGACATAAATAATATTTAACAATATTTTAATTTTTTTCCTTTTTTTATTTTTTTCCTTTTTCTCTTTTCTTTCTCTTTCTTTTTTTTTTCCCTTCTTTCTTTGGCCGGCAAGGTCGACTTGGCCGACCTCTAACGAAGCTTGCCTCGACGCCTCATCCACCCCCAGCTGGGCAGCCAAGACGAGGTCAACCTCACCCAGCCATGGCGAGGCTAACCTTCTCGTCGCTAGGTTCTCCCTCGCCCAGTGAAGGTTGGCGGAGCAAGGCTTAGCCTTGCTAGTAAAGTTGGTTTTATAGTATTTGATAATAAGCGAAATCTACTTAAAACGACTTGTACCGTAAAGTGACTGCAAAGTGAAATCAACATCTTCCTTGTTTATTATATAATCCATCAATATTCATAAATTACGAAGAAACCGAGGAATAAATGATGAAACCATATTTGCGAAATATTATGTATGATCAGTTTTTTGAAAATACGGAAAAACATGACATGAAGTATATTCAGGAGACAATAGAGGACTTATGAAAATAAAAAAGAAAGTTACCAGAAAAAAACTGAAAAAAATTTGATAAAAGGTAGCAAATAGACATTGAGGGATCTATTCTTTACACTTGTATGCGAAGCAACCGAGTAATTCTCCGTCGAATGTTGGATCCATAAACAATTTCCCGAAAATAGCTTTTTATCGAACAAACTGACTCTTGACGAAGTTGACAACTTATTTGATAATTTCTTTATTCCCTCTTCTAAAGTAAACTATGACGTCATCAATTTGGACTGCCCTCTTCTTGCGTCAATTTCGTCTTAAGCTCCTTTACAACTGACAAATTCGATGCTTAGCTATATATGATTCAGTCTTCGCCTGCTTTGAAAAGTCCAAGGAAGTACTCAGCTTGCGGCCCCATTTGGTTAATGTGTACGCGTTCATGTTGAAATTTCATAGTAAAACTGCACTTAGAATCCTCACATAGCTAGGGAAAAGTCTCTCTAGGCTTACACGCTAGACCAATAGCTTGTTCTCCACTCTGCGTAAAATTATTGACTCTTGCATCCGATTAATCCTAACCCTTTGTCATACCCCTTTTGGTTGGCCCGCCCGAAGAAAAAATGTGGATGTTATGAAGATAAACCGTGTACAGCCTGACTCAATTATTGCACCATGATATGAAGACAACATCACGTGTAACATTCAACAATTAATGCCGATGAAGATAAAGTCACATGTACATTCAACAACTAACGCCCCAATTGAAGACAACACCCCATATAGAATCTGAATTTGGCACTAGAAATAGGTAAGTGTCAAACTTGTCTTTCAAAAAAGCTTGACTTTTCCAAATGGTTTTCTAAATTTGGTGGGAGTTGACATGGACCGGAAAATGATTTTAAAGAAACAAATCTAAAGGCCAAAAGGCCCAAATACACATTCAGGTCCATTGATCTTGAATGCTTGTAAGGGTGAGTATCGGTCAAGAATTATACCTACACCTGGGGCCTCTTAAAACTTTTATTGTGTGGGTTTGTCCTTAGTCTTGAGGCTTTAAGGTTGGTCCAACCGGAACCAACCCCCGTAGATATCTATATTTCCAAATCCTAATTATATAATTATAAGTGCACCTCCTACATTTCTACTGTAATCCTCTAGCGGAGTCTGACTCTCTCACGCACCCTCATTCTCGGATTACCTCTAAAATCTTCAATTTTCATCTCTTCAGGTGTAGTCTCTTTATTTTCTCTTTACTCATTTAAACTCAATAGTCGATTATCTTCCCCTCCCTTTCGCTCTTCCACCTCTGGTGATTGAATTGTCTGTATCTCTAACGCTACATGTGTGTCCCTGATTCTTTTTGCTGTTTCATCTCTGCTTTGTTTTTTTTTTAATTTTTTGCTGATTCATCTATTATGAGTTGTCATGGACGACAGGCTTAACTTTATTGGAATTGAGTGTTTTGCTTGGTTGTGATTGGCGACAGGAGACTCCATGTTTTGGATAAGTTAGACTTAAGGTTTTAAGGATTGAAGTTGAACTTGCCAGCAACCAAGGAAAACACTCCATGTTTCGAATAAGTTAGACTTAAGCTTTTAGACTTAAGTTGACTAATAATAAACCACGCTTCCATTCAATAGTTTAACCTTTTAGGTCGAACTTTTTAACACAAAGGGAATCCTTGTTAGCAGGTGTCCAATGGTGAGGGCGCCAAATGGCATCTCCGAGGGAGTGGAAGGTGGGGTCCTCTATAGCCATTAGTAAGGAATAAGATGAATTTCTACATTTTTAGTTTATTTTTATTAAAACTCTTGTTCTTTTTCTAAAACTTGCTTGGCCATCATCATTTTAGTTTTTAATTTGCTAATTTAATTTTTCTAATTTTTTACAGTTAAAAATTTATCGCATAGGCGCGCCACGCTAGCACCATGAGCC
This sequence comes from Syzygium grande, assembly GCA_024733475.1. NCBI lineage: Eukaryota > Viridiplantae > Streptophyta > Magnoliopsida > Myrtales > Myrtaceae > Syzygium > Syzygium grande. Next base: position 38,083,258 of record JAMXDD010000006.1, read on the forward strand.
TAGGCACGTAGGACACTTGACGGCAAAATTTGTTGTAATTGTAACAGAGTTAAATTGGCGAGTTGAAAAATAGTCTACGTTAAATGTGTTTAAGCGGTCCAATTTTTTTCTTTTGGCATTAACTATTTTAAAAATGAAGATATATAAGGGGCCATTGGGTGAAAGGTGACATATATATTTTTTTAGAGATAATTATGATGCTTCTCTCGAATATTTGACTATAATAGAAATATTTATGATATTTCTCTTGATTCTCCATATCTCTTAGGATTATGTACATATTCCCCTTTAATTGTGCATTATCTTAAATAGTCATCTACTAAAAATCTATAAATAGGTTCATGTATTTTTCTCGTTTACACAATGAAATATACAGAAATTTCACAATTCTCTCTTTCACTTTTTTATTATTTTGGTGTCAAAGTTAGATGATCCTGAAGTATACCAAGTGCACATCGCACTCGCGAACACACATGATTGTAAACCTCGAATATCGTATCATCTTCTTGGTGTATCTCGTTCGATAGTGACATCATATTCCATGTCAACCTGTTTTGTTCTCACGTAGCTTGCACAGCATCCATGGAGCTTGTCACGATGACCAGCCTGCTGCCGCATCGACAGCCTCCTGCTGTCCTGCATGTAGCTTGTATTGGTGGCACAACAACCCACAACAGCCAGGTAAGTAGCCAAGTGAATGTCAATTAGATCTCTCTTTAGTAAGTAACAGCCATGTTAGTTGAACCGTGACGAACGACCAAGCGTTTTCCGGATTTTTTTTGTCCAAACTTAAGTTGACTTCTATGCACCTTGAGTTTGAGAGGAATGATATTTTCCCATGTTAGAGGTAAATAGGATATTACTCTTGATTTTCCTTATCTCTTAGAATTGCATATATATATTATATTGATTGTGCATATCCTTGATTGATAGTTATCTTAAATAGTAATCTAATAAAGCTTATGAATAGGCTCATGTACTCTTCTTCTCTGCACATTGAATACATAGAAATTTTACAATTCTCTCTTCTGCTTTTTTTCTTTTTTTTTCTAAGATTTTTTTATCGCTTTATTTTTATCAAGGTAAAATAGTAACATATGATGCCCGCATAAAAGAAACGCTTTTTCTTTTGTTTTTGTTTTGATAAGTTACAAGAAGAAGAGCAGAAGAACCGCTTTACTTAGAGAGGGAGATGATGTATGTACATTTCAATTGTTAGACTTCATGCTAGTAAATTAGCACACGCATGACCAAGCCTATTGGCCGGGGAGAGGAAACAAGGGTGGCGGATGGGTTTAAAACCCAACGATGGCGAAAAAATGAGCCCGGTTTCATCATGGCCTGGCCCTTGGGCATCATCGGTTGCGGTGGCGGTGAGGTTAGAACACGAGGGGCAAGAAAATATTGCATGATCTTTAAATCGTGTCAATCAAGCCTATTGGCAACACGAATCATGCGAATCCTACAACAGGACGACCCATTTTATTAATGATTGAGATAGTATAGGTTCACATGATTTACAACCATTTAATAACTTCGCGAGAGAAGCAAAGAGGTGGGAACGGATCCCAATAAAATGGATAAAAAAACAACTATCTTTTTTTCAATAAAAGACTAGTTCTTTGACGAGGCATATTGGCATCCAAATCAATACTATCATAGATTATTGTGATGCTATACTCAAGAAACTTAGGGTGCGAGTATTTTATGGAAAACTCAAGAGTTGGAAAACATTTTTCAAAAAAATGTTCGGTTATATCGCTCATAAAAATGAATGAATGAAAAATATTTTCATCATTCACAGAAATAGGTATAAATTGATGTTGACAATGGAAATATTTTTTATCAACTAATTTTTTTTAAGCGATATAACAAATCATTTTTCAAAAAATATTTTTCAAATCTTAAGTTTTCTGTGAAATAAACCCACCCTTAATAGAAGTACAAAAGATAAATGTCTTCATCAGGTCTCCCCAAAATGGAGTGAAATCGAAGGTGATTCAACAAGGTGGCATGTCCGGTGGTGGCGACAGCAAGTGGGTGTTCGGGGGAACTCCATTCCTCACGATGAACGCCGTGTCCATGCCCCACGTGAGGTGCCGCTCTATGTGGCAGTGCATGAACCACACTCCTGCCCATTCGTGTCACAACCAATATCAGTAATTTTCTATCTACGCAACACATATCTGTATACATGGCTTTGTATATATAGATGTATTCATCTACTATCAATAAGTATAGTCAGCCAACGGGAAAATTACCAAAAGAGTCTTAAATTTATTGTATTGGTGCCAATTCAGTCCTAAATTTTTTCACACTAATACCAATTCAATCCATCCTTCCAATTTAATCCGGAAATTTCTGACATGGGCACCGACCATTTGACGTGGCACGCCCTCGCTTCGTCCGCCTAGTCTAGGCGAGGGCATCGCCACCACTCGCTCACTGGCCAACAGGTGAGGGTCGTAGCCACTCGCTCGCCAGCCACACAGGACTGCTAACATCCACGTCAGTAATTTTCAGCCTAAATTGTTTGGATATACTGAATTAGTACTAATGTGAAAAGATTTAAGATCAAATTGGTTCAACTGAAATGTTTAAGATTGAGTTGATACCGCTAATTTAAGTTTGTGACTCTTTTTTCTTTATACTTTTCCGTTGGCCAACACTGATTCAACAAGCTGTACGTGTAGTGGGACCCGCATTCGCTTATTTCGCAATATGCGCGTGCAGGCAAAGACGTTAACTCTTTCTTCCGTCAGAAAAGAGATTAATGTCAAGCATAGGTTGAAAGACGCAAACACGGAAAAGAATATAGCGCCATGATAATACCAATAGATATCGACACAAATAAAGCGTCTAAAGTCAAACATTAGTTCAAACTCACCAGGATTGTCCGCCCTAAATCTGATCGCAGCCCATCCATTCTTCGGCACCGCAATGGTGTTCTGTAAAGGTGGATCCACCAGATTATAGGTCAAAGGATCCTTCTTGATGTCGTAGTTCCCGAGTCCCCAGCCAACGACATAAAAGCTATATCCGTGCAGATGCATCGGGTGATCGGTCCCGCCGGCCATCAAGTTCGTCCCCTGGAAAACCAGCTCCACGGTCGAGTTGTACTTCAATACCTTCACCTCGGTCCCGCGCTCCGGCGTCTCGAGGTCCAGCGGCAGGATGTCGGCCGTGAAATTGAAGATGTAAGGTGGGAAGTTGGGGAGCCGGGTTCCGAACACACCGTTGATGCCGTAATAATATGCTTGGAGGATGTCGATTGAGGGGGTTGTGAAGCTTATGTTGTTCACGCTGGCAGCGAGACGGGTCCCATTGGGGCCTGCGCAGGAATTGTTCGGGCATGGGAACGAGTTGATGGAGATCGTGAAGATGAAATGGTTGGTTATATTCACGGGGACGTCGATGGGGTGCTCCTCACTCGCTAAGCTCCGGAGGCTGCCGGTGAAATTGACCGACGCGGAAGTGTCATTGTAATAAGGAAGTTGCGGCAAAGGAGGTGGCGAGGTGGGAGTGTAGTTTCCAGAGTATTCCACCACTGCCGTGGTGGTTGTGTTGTCGTAAGCCACGCCGAGAGCACTAGAGTAAACCCTACCGGCCATATGATAGTGGTCAGGGTTTTGGTTGGCTTCAAGGAGGACGTCGATGGTTTGACCGGGAGATATCGTGATGATATCTCTCGTCAGCGGCTTCGTGTAGCTCGCGTCCGTCGCGACGACGGTGAGGCTGTGGTTCGCAATGGAGAAGAAGAGGAGGTCTTGCATGGCCGCGTTGATTAGCCGCAGCAAATATGTCTTGCCTTGTTCGACCCTTAGCTTGAAAGTATCTGAAACAAAATTACACCGTAACTATTAACGAACATACGGAAGAAAAACTGTAGAGAACATACGATACCGTACGGCTACTAAGCCGATAATAGTTTAAGCACAAAGTCCCACCGGCTGAATATTCCGTTTGGGGTACAATCAATCTGAGAATAGTAAACTACCATGTCTTGTTTTGATGATTGAATTTATAGCATAACCATTATAATGAACTGTTCAAGAGCCTTTGGTGGGAGATGAGTCTGCATCAGGGATGAGACCGACATTTTTCAATATTAAAGAAGAAGAAAATGATTTAAGAGGATGGCTGCAACTCTCGCTAACCCAAAAGGACGTACAATTAGGGAATTATTAGTTGCATATAATTTCATTTAAGGCCGTCCCTATGGTTCGTCCTGCTTTCGGAATGTTATATGGGTTTCGAAAGCAAGTAGAAGCAGGGTCACATCCTTATATTTTTGTGTAAGCATACATTAAAGACCATGGGAATCTCTTGAAAAGCTTGCGAGTATTTTGACATTTGTAGGTGTAGCAGATATAGTTAAATTTTGCCATCAATTTCTGTCACACTAAGCAACCTTTAGTTCCTTTACTTAATGACATGTCAAAAACCATGTAAGAAGTGGAAGAACAACGAAATAAACTTAGGCCAGGAAGAAGAAGAAGAAGAAGAAGAAGAAGAAGAAGAAGAAGAAGAAGAAGAAGAAGAAGAAGAAGAAGAAGAAGAAGAAGAAGAAGAAGAAGAAGAAGAAGAAGAAGAAGAAGACTAGTTTAAACATGTCTCTGACCTTGCTTTGATAGTATAAGCATCGGAAACATTTGGATCTCCTCCTGTTCTGAGCATTTCATGATATATAGACCTCCATTATCGGTTTCTTCCACCATTCTCCTGCACATATATCGTTATGTTTGAAAGTTTTGAATGATCAAAGATCAATAATGTTTGTCTACACTATACTTTTTTGAAAATATAATAGCCAATAAGGACATATTATTTACTCAACCAAATTTGTTTATTACCTAATATAATAGGCACTTCAGCGTCAGGTTTCCGAAAAGGATAGCTTGAACCTTTTTTGGGGTAAATAACAATGGCTCCATGCACAGTGGCTCTCGACCAGTCACTGTGAGCGTGCCACCATAAGGTTCCCTCTTCTGTGGAGAATATCACCTTCTGACTGAACTTACCTCCTGGCTGTATTGGACATTGGGTTATATATTCAGGTCCATCGGACCATGGAAATCTTGGTTGTTTCACGCCATGCCTGCAATAAAATCATCCACCATTCAATTAGGACAAATTTTCAAGCAGCCATGGGATGACGCTAAGAAATTGTTCTCGAGAACCACATCTGTTAGAACAAGGGTAACGAAATGTTGTTGAAGAAAGCTAGTAATGTACACAAAGATCTACTAAAAGAGGACAAGGTCTTCATATGGTTTGAAATAGGGTGGGCATGATGATATATGCCTGATCACTTTTGAGAGCCCATATATGCTAAATTCGTGGATTGTCCATTATGACGAGGAAGACACATAAATTAGTCACATTTAAAGGTCACTTCTATCTAGAAACCGCAACTAATATACTCAGACACCAGTGATGAAATCACATTCAAGACGACACTTCATAATATGAAAGCTGAGAAATACTACCCATACCAGTGAATGGTAATGTTGTATTTTGCCTTGTTATAGACATCAACAATGATGGTATCGCCCTTGTGCACGTACAGAGTTGGCCCAGGAAATTGCCCGTTCACCGTCAGTATGTTCTTTGTGCTGCATAATCTCTTATATGGCGTTTCATCGACCTATAATATTTCACACACTTGAGCAACATTGACCTAGCAGTCCAACCACTGTTTGCATGCACATGACACTGTTGAAATGTCAGTGTAACACTAATTCGAACTTACCACGAAAGTGTAACGAACCCCAGCTTTACATTGGAGAATGCCGACGAGGAAGAGTAGAAACCCCAAGCATTGGGTTTTCGAAGCCTCCATGAAGATTAACTCGAAAATGAGATGGTGGCTGTGCCTCGATTATTACGAGGATGAAGCCGCCCATGAGAGGTATTTAAAAGGCTTGAGAAAGGCAGGACTAACTTGGGAAGGTGGAAGTTAGGGACCCGGATGATTTTGTCAACATTAGACAACGCCACGCATTGAGCATACCAGGAAAGTTCTGCAAATTACTGACCATCAAGTTCTTGAGTCGTGGAAAACCATCATATTGCTGTCTATTGTTTTTCGTTTTCTGGATTCCTAATGAGAAGACAGCTACTTCCAAAATTGTTTTTTTTTTTATGACCTGGATTTCCGTACCGACCACACTACAGGAGTCCGACCAGCTAGGCACTAACCGAAGGAGAACTAGCCAAACCCACAGACTATCCTCCTTGTCAGTTAAGGGTGTGATAAGGTGGAGAGCAGAGGGACTCGAACTTGAGATCAGTCACCCACAAGCCCAAAACCCAAACCCACATACTAGCTTCCAAAATTGTTACCTGTTGCTTGACCTTCATGGCTACCTACAGGACGGTTGGCGAATCCTGAGACAACTAATTATTTCCTAACTAACGCTTCTCGGCAACGACATCCTATCATCACTTTGAACTTAACCGTTTCCTCGTAAGTTGTCAGGCCATATTTCTAGCAAAAAAAAAAAGTTGTCAGGCCATATTTTTCCTCTTCGTGCTCTACGCAACTAGCAGCTTCGTATAGAAGTCCATCAACTTGCTTTGATTGATGTTAATGAACCTTTATCGTTTATTTAGCATCCCAGCTACGTTCTTAATCAAGCAATGGCGACAAGCAAGAGCACTCAATTGATTTGGCAACGTGGAGTAGTGATCTTATGATTCAGCTAGACTGTTCATCTACGGTGTAGCGAGTTAAGGTCTTCGTTTTCTTGGTCGCTAGTTAGGTATTGTTTTTTTTTAAATACGTGTCTTTGTGAATCAAATGAGGTGACAAAATCAACTATTATAGTTCGAAATATGAAAGCTTTCTTTTGCCAGCCATAGGATTAAAAAAAATTGGACCTGAGCAGGTCCTTAAAATGCTCCATTTCGATCTTCGTCTGGATTTCGAAATCACGAGATGTAGAACTTCTAAAGAGTATCCCTCCTCTTGAAAGGAAAATTGGGGATGCGAAATATGCGGGCACTAGCACATTTAAATAAGGAATACATCTGTGGAATCCGCTGTCCTTGTATATCAAACAGACAAGCCGCGGAGATATAAAACTTTCTTTTGCCTATCATAGAACTCAAAACATCTACGTCTCATTATTGACATGTTTTTTTTTTCTGAGTGACATTTGGAATTTTCGAAGCCATTAGATCAGCAAACTTTCATGAACTTAAAAGCTTTCTAAGTTTCAGCGCGTTCATTGACTTGAAAAGTCGAATCACCTTCACCAGTCCGGTTGAAACGATGGGTTGGCTAAACTATCCTAATCAGCAGAGATTCGTATATAGTTAGGATAATAGTTACATTCATTTCGCCTAATTTTAATTAATTAGGGTCAATTTCAATGTAGCTACAGAGCCACTATGGAGAGAAAAAAATAAAAAGCGAGCGTTGCAGCAATCGTTCTCTGGAAAATTGGCGCGTCATTTTTCTACACCTAACACACGTAAATAACTGGCCCTCAGCAGCCAGGATCATGGAAAACTACATCGGATGTAATCAAAGTGCGCCAAACGCAGCCTAACGATTGAGGAAGACTCACTAACCGCATTTGAGAGTGGAGAAAATTATCAAAATAGTCATAAACCTATTGCAATTATGCAAATTCAGTCTTAAACCTTTTTTTTTTTGTCAATCGAGTCCTAAACTTTTTGTATTTGTGTTAAATCAGTTCATCCAGTCAATTTTGGCCGAAAATTGCTAATATCGGATGTCCTATGTGGCGCGGCCGGTACTGACGTGAATATTTTTAAATAATATTTTAATAATTTTTGAATTTTTATTTGTTTATTTTATTTTTCTTTTTTTTTTCTTTTCTTTCTCTTTCTTTATTTTTTCTTCCCTTCTTCCTCTAGCTGGTCACCAGACCTCGGCCTTCAACCAGAGGCAAGGGCCAGCGAGCTTGATCTTGCCTAGCGACGTTGAGGTCAAGTCTTGCTAGGGGCGAGCAAGGCTCGCCCTCACTAGCGCTCACCTCTAACCGGTCGCCAAGGTCCAACAAACAGCTAGAGGAAGAAGGGAAGAAGAAAAAAGAAAGAAAAAGAAAACAAATAAATATTATTAAAATATTATTTTAAAATGTTCGTGACAGCACCGGCCGCATCACATAGGATAGCTAGCATCCATACTAGCGATTTCCGGCCAAAATTAGCTAGATAGATTCAATTGGTACAAATGCAAAATGTTTAGAAATCAATTGATAAAAAAAAATTTATGACTGAATTAACACAATTGCAATAAATTTAGGAATGGGTAATTTTCCCTTTGAGAGCATAGTAAAATTCAAATCCATGTTGATTACACGCTAGTCAGAACACATGTTCCATAACCTTTCTCTATATGGTGATTAGTCTTATCAATCACTTCTGTTGAAATATTTCACGTCGCTTGACCATAGGTTTACATGCTCTTTATATACACGTGGTTACCCTCCATTTATTAGAATAGTAGCTCTTGAGTTCAAATCTTTATTTTCACACTATAGTCTCAGGCCAAAGGAGAGTGTTAGAATATTTGAATAATAAACCAATCATTTTTTCACCAAAAAAAAATACCAATCATTCATCTAATTGTTTAAGCAACTTAATCATTCTAATCTAGCTTGCAAATGAGAGGGATTGTTGAGACATCCCACATCATTTGACTATGAGTTTATATGCTCTTTATTATACGTGGTCTCCCCTTGCCCATTAACTAAAGCTTTTGGGTTCGACATTCTTATCGACGTCATCCACAAAATGAATGTACACCTCCACCTATTAACTTAAGTTTTTGAGTTATCGGCGTCATCTACAAAATGAATCTACATGAAACTTTTCCAATTATTAGATTTTGGGCAGGAAAGTAGAGACCTTAAAAAAGATTTGAACACGGGATTTCCTACTCTGATACCATTCGAGATTTTGTGAGACAACTTATAACTATTCAAAAAGTTTCAACCGTCAGACATGATTTAATATTTAAATATCCTAACAAATATGATGAAATTGATCTAACTCTCTAAGATGCTCGAGAGTGTAGTCGGCCATTGATGTCCTCCTTCTGTCAAATTAAATCAGCTCAGATGCTTGCCTCCCAGAACGATGGATATATAATTAGGACAATTCATTTCCTTAGGATTATAGCATACCACATCTTCAAAATAATAGGTGACTTATGTAAGTATTACAATCTCAACACAATAAATGGAATCATCCAATCAATATCAGTTATTAGTAAGGAAAAAAATCAGGTAGGCTCCCTCGCAGTTCAATTTATTTACTTATTTTGGCTCGAGCCATGTTCTTTTTTCAAGTTTCGTGCTTCATTCACAGTGACCTTGGATCTCCACGACGACCAGGCCTTGTTCTTGCGTGCGTTAATACTCTTTAGCGGCGGCTCTTGCTTTGCGACAATGTCTTTATGGTAACAACACGTGAAGAAACCACACAGCTTACTCAACCCACTTGTTGAAAACAGCTACGTTTCTTTGAATTTGCTGGGCATGATCATTAAATTAACGGGCTTGAATAGTGACGGTCTTTGACAACAATATGCCAAATCACTTGGTATGTATCGAGACATTTGCGAAAACTTAAACGCCACCGACTTGTTGTCTATCGTATTATACTAGTAGACAAGTCAAAACACGTGAAATCGATGTAAATAAGGCATCTATATCTCTGTATCTTGGATTTTGCGTGAGGTCTTCTCATAATTTGTCAAGTAAAATGTCAGTGGCTAGGAAAATTCACGCTAGCAGCTAGTCCATTTTCTTCTTCTTCAGCATCATGCACTCACTTTCATGAAGCCTCTGACTCAGTGATTTCTCAACTACAAGAGAAGCGAGCAACGTTACATCGAAACCTAATAGGAGATTCATTTTGTCCTAGTCCTTACAGATCGAATGCATGGGATTTGGATCCACGGAACAGAAACTCAAAATGCACGCAAGACGAGTGTAATAGTCGCTTTAGAAAACGCAAGACCACGACATCAACAATTCGACATTGTGGCTTGAAGCTTGCTCTGATGTTCTTTGACGAACGGAATGTCAGTTTTGCAGAGTGGTGCCAAAACTTGTGTACGGAGGCCACTTTGGTGCCAAAACTTTCATTTGGATCACTTTAGTGCCAAATCGGAGAAAAAATGATCACTTTGGTGCCAACGGCGAGAAATTCCGGCCAAATTAATACGTGGCATTTATAATTAAATTTTTAATCTTAGTTGGATTTTTTTTTAAAAAAATTAGTCTACGTGGCATTTCCACGTATATATTTCTATTTTTTAAATACTTTTCTGAATTTTTTTTTTTTTCTTCTTTTCTTTTTTTCTTTTATTCTTCCCCCTTTGGTCACCGCCGGTGACCGGAGGCCGGCCACCGCCGCCACGGGCCTCGCCCGGACCCCGGGCCGCCCGCTGCCCGCCAGGCGGGCTGGCCGGTCCTCGCCTTTGGCGGCGGGCGAGGGCGAGCCCCGGCGACGGGCGGCCCTCGCCTCGCATGGGCGAGCTCGCCGCCCATGCGAGGCGAGGCCGACCGCCGGGCTCTCGCTCGCCGCCGCCTGCTTAGCGAGGGTCGGCCGGCCTCGCCTCGCGGGCGGGCGGCGGCGGCCTCGTCCGGGCGAGGGTCGGTGGGCGGGTGGCCGTCCTCCCGATCACCCGTGAGCAAGGTAGAAGAAATAAAAGAAAAAGAAAAAAGAAGGAAAAAAGAAATAAAAGAAATAAAAAGGAAAAAAGAAAAAAATATTTAAAATAAAAAATGCTGACTGTACGTGCTTACTGTATCTCCGGTGAGCCACGTCGGCTTCAAATACTAATAAAAAATTGCCACGTCAGATTTCCGGCCAATCTGATCGGAGTTGGCACTTAAAAGATCATTTTTCAAAATTTTTGGCACTAAAGTGATCCAAATGGAAGTTTTGGCACCAAAGTGGCCTCCGTACACAAGTTTTGACACCAATGCTGTTCTTACCCCGTTAATTTCCTTATTTTAGTACGACTCTTCCTTTAAGTTAATACAAAAATAAGTTTAAGTGTCCTAGCCGTTAGCTTTTGTCACTGTCGATTATTGAACTAGTATTGATTTTCTTTACCTCTAATGGTGTTTCTTTTTACTCTCTTCTACCTATTTTGTTAAACAACTAGATTGAGGGTGTTAGATGAAAATATTCCTACAAATAGGATATAGTGTAAAATGAAGTAATTAACACGCGAAAAGGAAATTTGTTAAGATACACGTTTGTGAATGCTAGACGAAAGTCTCATGACGAAATCGTATTAATTGAGATAAGTACATCGTAAACGCTATAAAAAGAAAATGGTCACAATCACCTGGCTGGCTTTTGACCCCGCAACAAGTCTTTTGATTCGTTGCATCGAGAATCACGTCTGCATCGCAAGAAGAAAAGCGACGTGCATGGAACTTGGCATGTGGGCTGCCTAGGATTTGTGGATATGAGAATCAGGACGTCATCCTGTGGATCATTGCGCAGCAATAATGGACACCCTCATCCATGCAATCGATATCTTTGTTTTGACCCAATCATGCATTCTAACTGGAGCACGATTCAAAGTTCGCCGCCAACGCGGCATTAGAAGTGAGCTTCCATACGGAAGCGAGGGCTCTTTCGAAAATTATTCAAGAAATACGGTTAAGACTGCGCATGATAATAATTCTGTATTCGAGAATAGATTTTATTTAGAAATAATTCTTTTTTATTTTATATCGAAAAATAATTTTTAAACATTTAAAGACATTTGGAAATTGATTAAAATTTTATTCTTAGAATATAAAAAGGACATAAATACGATTGGTAACTATATAAAATTTCATTTTATTAATAATATTTTAATAATATTTTGAATTTTTTAATATTTTTTTCTTTTTTTTGTTTCTTTTCCTTCCCTTCCTTGGCCATAGCTAGTCGCCAGTGAGGGCGCCGTGGCCCTCATCGCCGGCCTCGTCGGTGACAATGGACTTGGGCGGTGACAGCAAGGTGGACCTTGCCTTGGCTGGGCAAGGCCTCGCCGTCAAGGCTGTGAGTCGCCCTCGCCCGAGCCGTGAGTCGCCCTCGACCAGGCAATAAGGGGGAACCTCGCCGGCCACCGGCGGGGGCTGCTAGGGGTGTGCAAAAGAATCGGGACCCACCCATATCGCCCGAAACCGCCCGAAACAGGACCAGAATCGGTGGTTTTCAAGGGAACCGATCCAGTTCTTGGTTCCAATATTTTGGAACCAGTATTTGTTTGGGTCGGTTCCTAGTTCCCGATGTGGAAATGCCCACCCGGACAGGACTGGTAATATAATAATAATATATTTTATTATTTTTAATTTTTAATTAAAAAATCTGACCAAAAAAATAAAAAAAAGAAGAAATTTTGTTATCATGTCCAAAGCTCTTGTGTTGTTGGGATACCTTGGTCATTTTTCCCAATAATTAATGGATACCTGCTTGATTTATGGATGATGTGGTTAATATAATCGATCATAGTGTATGAATTGTATGAAAAGTTATGTTCTTTTCCTTTGGTTCTATTGATCCGATATTGGTCCATAGATTTTTTTTTTATTTGTCTAGGGAAACTTGTTGAGACTGTTTCCATGAACTTGCCCAAGAACCGGACCAGAACGGCGGTGCAGTTTTCGGCCAGGTCCATGGAACCGACGGGCAGTTCTCGGTTCCAATTTTTGGAATCGGTCTTGTAGCGGGCGGTACATGCTTCCGGGGTGGGAACCACTGTTGACACCTAAATTTTGGCGACTCAGTTAGTTAATTTTCGCATAAAAAATTAGGGATCGATCCTGATCTCTAGAAAAAAATATTAATTAAAATGCATGTAGATATTAGAAGCATTTGCATGGGCTCATATAGTTGCATCTGCATTGGACTGACGGTGAATGGACTCGAGTGAACGGCTCTGAACTTAATGAAATTGGACTAAGCCTGCGTTCAAAAAAAATTCTTGGCCAAGCCCATGAACATTATAAGAGCTGAAATTTTCATTGAAAAATATCGAGTTGAAAAGTATTAGTTTAGATATTATCATGATTTAAATTGGACAAATTGATAATATCATAGATTACAAGAGATATCGCAATATCTTCTTTGAATCGAAGTAGGAAATAATTGCAAGCAAAAAAAAACCCTACACTTTACCTATAAATACATTCATTAAGGGTTCACAAGAGGGGGCTTTTGAATCAGAACACACGGAAGAAACACACAAAAAAAATCTTCAGAGAGAAGTCAAGGGCCACCGTTAACACAGAGATTGAAATACACGGGCACATTCATACACGTTGAGAGAGGAAAGAAAATCGTGAGTTGCGTGATTGGAGAAATTGGTTCATTGGAAAAGGTGAAGAAACAACCCTGTGGTTTGGTGGTCTTGGCGCCCACGAACTCCAATCTTCACACTCAGCCACCACACTTGCTCCGACGTCCATACAGTGAGCACAAGCTCTTTCCGGAGTGCCTCAAGCGCTTCAGTCCAGCATCACCGAGCCACACCACCGCAGCGAGCTCTTAAATCAGTACAAGCGTTCCACTACCGTGGTCCATCGCCGTGAGTCCAACGAGCACCTCCATACCGTGAGTCGTACTGAGAATTCCAACGCGTTGACTTGCTACCTCCATCATGATCCACCGCGAACCACCAACCAGTCCAGTCCCTGCAACACTCCCATTCAGTGATGACCAGCAACGTTGAGTCCGCAACTGACGTCACAGTAAGCTTGACGAATTCACAACAGTTTGCTAACTTTCACGGTCAAGCTTTGGTCTGATCTTGCAGGTTTTCTAGTGACTGAAAAGCTATTTCCCCTGGCGCCTACTCCACGTCGCTCCCTGGCCAGCCACAAGTCCTGTGGCCCTCTCATCGTCAGACCCTCCCAAGCCGAGTCACACCGCGAGCTACCATCCGTCAAGTCTCGCCGCGATTCGTAAGTCCAACGCCGCCGCCAGTCCATCGCTGTTGGCCACCGTTTGCCACTCATCACGATCCGCAATCCCGATCCGCGAGTTCCAATTTGGAAGATATCCGCAAATTAGGTAAGATCATTATCTGAATATTTTCCGAAATATTTAATTTCCTAAGTTTTCGGTGTTTGAATATTTCGTGGATATTCTTTGGTGGATTGCTAAATCTTAGGATAATATTTGCGATATCCACAATATTTGAAACACTTAAAGTTAGGAATTTTGCCTAATTTAGCAACGTATCTGGACGACTATCCGACCTTATCCCTAAGGTACGATACGCGGCGATACGGAAAATCGTTATCTTGTCCATAATCACTTGGACACGATAATAGATTTTATTTGCTTTCCAAATTTGACCAATCAACTTTCCGTCGATATCTATAACCCTATAGATATGACCGTTAGTTTGATTTCTTTGCCTCATTTAAATTTGATAAGAAAAATTTTGCGGATTGTGTGGATATTGATTTGATGGTGGTGTTTATCTCTTATTCGATTTGGTTTCTTTAAAAGAAAAGCCAAAAGATTGGATACAATTTGAATTGATTTCTTTGAAGATAATGTTGCATGTTTAGAATATATCTAGATAACATTTTTTTTAATAGAATAGGACAACCAAGATTTGCTAGAAAGATAAGATAATTTCTAATTTAAATTAGGAATTAGGGTAATTTGTTTCCTAGTTTAATTAGATATTATTCTAACCTTGATAGTTCCTTTTGGGTTGATTTTAATTTCGAATTTCAATAAAAAAAAATACCAAAAAGATTGTTTTAGAATAGGTTAATTTGCTTTCTTTAGTTTAAAATTGCATGTTTAGATAATTGACATTTTTAATTCCGAATTTCATAAAAATACCAAAAATAAATCATTTGCCCATCATTAGAAATAGGTCATATTGTCGCGTGTCATATAGTTTGCATGTTAGGCTGTATTAATCGCATGTTAATTTTTGCACGTCATTACATATAGGTTAGTTTCCATTTAAATAAGTGAAAATCCTAAAAAAATATTGAGTGAACTGCTTGTTAATTAGAAATCATATTAGGATTGTTGATGTGATTTTCTAGCTAACCATGCAGATGCTTACGTTGTTTCGAGGTAAGTAATTCTCTCGATCTTGCAATTTATTTAATGTTTTGATTATTGGGTGTTACTTTGGTGGTTTGTGCACCCGCATGATCACCTCACATGTTAATAATTAGGTAATAAAATAGATCCAGATTGCATGCATAAACATTTTTTTGAGAAGAAAAGGTACCGAAAGGGCGTTAGACTAGATCTAGCGTAATCAAGTCCTCGAACTTAGAATCTCTGGTTCGTAGGAATAAAACATATCTCCCTATGTTTTATTTAGGTTTTTAATCGACCTACCACAAATAGATTAGTGGCGACTCCAAGTATGAAAACATTTGCTCGTTAAGAACTTAAATCCTAAGTTGCGAATTGGTAGGGCTTGGGAGGGCTCGAGTTAGGCTTAGTCTTAATAATCCATTAGCCTAAGGAAAATTTAGGTCGCGACAACCACCCACCCGGATCATGTATACCCCCAAGGGCCGCGACGCCCTCGCTGGCCTTGGCTTGTGGCCGGTCATCGGCGGCCAGCAGGCAAAAAAACAACAACAAACCAAAAAGAAAGAAGAAAATCAAGAAGAATCAGAAATGGAAAAATTGTTCTAGAATCAAGAAGCTGCTTTTTTTTTGCTTTTTGATTTTGTTCCAAACCTAATTATGGGAACAAGTTTTGCAAAATTGTGCCCGGGGCACAAAAAAATTTAACAAACGGATTTTGGTTCCTAAACTGATTTTGAAAACAAAAGAACAGAAATTTTTGTTAGGCAAGTTGCTAAATAGGCCCTAAGAGGCTCAGTAATTATTAAAAAGGAAATTATCATCTCAAATCAAGACCTTCTGAAAAATAAAATTACCCGATCATTCATAAATTTATTGTGTGTGCGGATATCAATTTAGTCTTCTACTTTTCAGTTTTATCAATTTAATTTTAAATCTTTGCGTAGAATTTTGTTGTAAATTGTTGACGCGGTTTGGTAAAGAAAATATCCTTTCAAATCATGAGATGATTCGGAAAGTACCGAACAACGAGTGATGGCGTTGTATTTGACACGACATATAAAGAAAAGTCAGCCCAAGCTCTGCGGATATTATTTATTTGTGGAAATAAGACAAAAAACAACGTTGAGTAGAAGATTCAAATGTTTGGTGCAACAGGGAAATCAATCGATCATGCGGAAAAAGTTGTTCTATCTTATGGCAAACTTGGACGGCAAGGAAAACTCATCATTAAGAAATGTTATCCTAGCCAAGGATGAACCATTTACTAGAATCCAAAGCCTCGTAGAAATGTGGAGCATAGTTTGCAAGACTTTGTTGCAATTTATTGATCAACGGCACAAATCCAATCACCAATCTGACCACATTGGCAGCCGCCGTGGTCGTTGGTTGGCCACTGCAAGCATTGGGGCGTGCTAGTTTGCTTGTTCAAAGATGAAATTTGAACTCTTCAAAACGTGCGTTTCTACACTAATCATAAGAGAAAACACGTTGATCTAATAAAATAAAAAAGTGGCAAACAATCTCAAAGGATAGAAATAAAGAGCACCGATGTAGAAAAAGTGGACCTAATCAAGGAAGATTCCACTAGTCCGTTTTCATAAAAAGGGTTTGCTCATCCGTGCTGGTAAATTTTTGAAAGAGTTGGTAAACATTAAAAAGAACTTTTGGTTGAGAAAACTACCGGTCATTTGATTTTCTAGTATTTTTTTCAGTATAAGTAAGAAATATTTTTATGAAGTTACCAATTCTTTTTGCCAATTTGCATTAGTTACCAACTTTTCTTATTGTTTACCAACTTTAATTTGCTTTCTTAGCATACTTCTTGCACAATTATTCAGGTTTTGTTCATCCTCTTAGCAACTGTGATTTGTTGTGGTCTGTTGGGAGCCGTTCATGTCATTCTAGTTCCATTCTCTATACAAAATCCTTGAGCTCCTTGCTATCATGCACACCTCCATTGTTAGAATTACACATTTAATTTTTACACTGATCTCATTCTCCACTTCAGATATCCACCGGTTAAGAGTAGCAAACTCACCAAATTTATTTTTCAGAAAATAAACCCATACAGTCCTTGTGAAGTCGTCAATGAGCGTGACGTAGTTGTGTGAGTCTCTAAGGTAATGGACATTGGCTGGCCCCCAAACATCTATATACATTGATCCTAACTTTGTCTTTTTTTGGTTTTCTTTAGTCTTCAAAAATCTTACACGTATCTGCTTGCCTAGATAACAATCCTCACTTAGACTAATATCCAACCTTCAGATCATGCAATTTTCTCTTTGTGGATAACGTCTCCATCTCCTTTTCGCTTATATGTCCAAGCTTGTAGTGCCATAATTTGTAATCAGCTTTTGAGTTAGCAACTAATATTATTTTTCTACTGCATTCACTCATGTACGATATTCCCAACTTTGTTTATCGTGATACAATTATAGCACCTTTAATAATCTTTTACAAGTCATCCCAAATAATGGTTCTGTACCCTATGCCATCTAATTGACCTATAGAGACCAAATTTCTTTTCAGGCTAGGAACATAGTTGACATCATACAACTTCTATCAAATCCCGTCGACAGTCTTAAGCGAACGTTACCCTCTCACGCAATATCCAACGGTTCATTATCAGTAAGATAAACATTTTCAAATTTCGTAGAAACAAAATGGTGCATTAATTCTGTACATGAAGTTGAGAGAAATAACAGACTTTAGTCTAGAACTCAGGACTTAATCAGACTATAATGGCTCAAATTTAGGGCCTCTTGGACAAACGTCTCTTCAATGGTTGCATTTACAAATTCATCCTCCTCCCAATTTCGATCTTAATTCTGATTTTTCTTCTTCTTTGGGGTTTTGCAATTTCGTTTGAGATGGCCCTTCTTTTCGCTATTCTAACAAATTATTTTAGCACGAGCTCTCCATTTGCTTCTCCCTCAGGACTTCAATCTACCATGGTTCTAGTTTTGACCGTGTTCATTACTTCTCCCCTTGCCTGCACTGCTCAAGGCAGCCCCCAACAATTCACCCGAGTCTCTTCTGTGAATGTTCCTGCTAAAAATCAGATCTTGGATCTCCTAAAGTTCTGTCTTCTTATGACCATACGAATTGCTCACTGTTAATGCCTGAATTTTCGTTGACAAACTAAGCATGTATTTTTGTAGAAACAACAAACAAAAAAAAACTAAAAATAGAAAATTACAACAATAACAGTAAAAGAGCAAAATAATTTTAAAAAATAGTAATAATAAATAAATAAAAAGCGAGAGAGCTCAATTCGGCCATTTATGTAAAGATCCAGACCAGCCCAGCGCCCTCCACCTCCATTGGGCTCGGCCTAACACCCCATTTGCACCATACCATCCACAACCACAGCTCAGACCATTAGACTGACCCAAACCCATTTGCTTCAGCCCATCTATCAAGTCTAATCTCTCTCTCATCTAATGAACTGCGTGATTCCTTTCGAAGCTCTCGATCACAACACCACAAAACTGAGATGCTCAACACAGAGAGCTCAGACCGCACTCTGAAAGAAATTCTCAGAATCCTTCATCTTCGCTCTCCCTTGAAGCTCCGGACAGCCGATCCATGGTCCACCGGTGGTTGTTCATTGCCAATTGTAGTCTTTCCGCCATCTTTTGCCGCTCCATATCCCTTCCTCCAGTTTTCAGATGTTGCTCTCCAGTTCCTTCCACACTTTGTTGGCCCTGCACTAAAATGCTACTATCTTTCTTCTCTGCCACCTAACTAACTAAAAGTCAACCGGCACTTGCTACCAAGCAGAAGCTTTTCCGCAATGCAAAGTATACCATTGATTTTACCACCTGAAAAATTATCAAAAAAAGTTTTAAACATATTATATGGATGTCAATTTAATCCTAAATTTTTAGTTTGACCAATTTAGTCCAAACCTATTAACAATTTCCACATGTTGTCCTTTAGACTAATTTTTGCCAGAAATCGCTGACGTGAACATCGGCTGTCCTACATGGCACGGCACGGCCGGTGCTGAAGTGGACAATTTTTATAACTTTTTACAAACTTTTTTTATTCTTTTTTTATTCTTTTCTTTTCCTTCTTTTCCTTTTTTTTTACCAAGTCCTGCAAGGGTCGCCAGCCATTGGATGAAGGACGCGAAGCCCTTGCCGGTCACCGAGGAGGGTCATAGCCCTCGCTCAAAGCCGTCGCCTAGTGGCTGGTAAGGACCCTCAACAGATTTAGTTGAACAAAAAGGAAAAAAAAAAAAAAAAAATAAAAAAAATTATAAATATTTGGAAAATATTTTTTAAAAATGTAAAAATTGTCCATGTGTTCTTCGTGCGTCATGGGATGGCCAACGACCACGTTAGAGATTTCCGGCAAAAATTAATCAGAAGGACTACATCAACACATCTTTAAAAGGTTTGAAACTAAATTGGTCAAATTAAAAATTTAGGACTAAATTGACATTTGTACAATAAGTTAAGACTTTTTGGTAATTATCTCGGACATTCGGAGAAAATATATGTGACATCCTGAATTTCGGTTCATTTTTGAGATTTATAAAACGCGTGATTTGTCAGTGTGTTTATAGTAGAATCTCGCCTGAGAACTGATTACTCTCGGTTATTATTTTAAATTAGAAATTTCGCTAGAATTGCATTCGATTAAATTTTTGTTGTTTTTTAGACCCCGAACTTGGCAGTCGATTTTCGGGAGTTTCAGGACGAAATAAATTGGACGGTGTTGACATTAATGTGGCCAGTATCGAGATTGTCAGGAATAATGGAAAAGTTAGAGTTTTTGATCATATGCATAATTTGGACTGGAAATAATTTGGTTTAATTAATTTGGCCTTTGTCCCTTTTTAGATAAGGCCTATTTATGCAAATAATTTTTTTTTTTGGGCCAAAAAAAAATGTTTAAATTATTTTTTCTTAAAAGAAAAGAAAAAAAAAATCGAAAAAAACGAAATAAGAAAAAAAAAAAAATATATTTTTTTTTAAAGAAATTTTTAATTTTTTAAGGTTTTTTTTAATTAAAATTTTTTTAAAAAAAACAAACAAACAAACATATACGGAAAAAGAAAAGAAGAAGAAAAAAAAAATTTTCAATTTTTTTTCTTTTTTTTGAATTAATTAATTAATAATTTTTTACTTAATTTTACTTTTAAAAAAATTTAATTTTACAAAACTCTAATAGGCCCTATTAATGCGAAATGCCTAATTTCTACATGCAATGCATTTAAATAGAAATATATATATTTTTTTTTTTTAGGAATTAATTTTTAATTCCTAAATTTTGCATAATTAATTTTGGGCAAATTAAAAATAGGTGTCAACATAGAGAAACAGAAGCGTTACCAAACGCGGGCTAATTGACCTATAGAGACCAAATTTCTTTTCGGGGCTAGGAACATAGTTGACATCATACAACTTCTATCAAATCCCGCCCGAGTTTGACTACATTTGGTTTCAATTTTGGATTATCCAACGGTTGTATTTGGTCTGGTGGTGGCTGATTTTCAAATATTTGAGGAACAAATGGATTAATTTGTACATGAATTGAGAGAAATAAAAGACTTTAGTCTAGAACTCAGGACTTAATCAGACTATAATTTAAAATTTAGGGCCTCTTGATCAATTTGAGGTTTAATGGTTGCAATTACAAATGGTTGCTCCGTCCCAATTTCGATCTTAATTGAGCCTTTTTGCTTCTTGATTTTAGGATGCCATGTTGCTGGTTTAGATGGCCTAGGATTGGATTATTCTTGGCAAATTAGGATGCGCGAACTTTTGTTTGCCTCTCCCTCAGGTGAATTTTAGTCTACCATGGTTTGGCATTTTGGTGGTGTTAAAATGGTGTCTTGGGGCCAATGGAACATTTTGAGGTCATTAGATGGCCCCCGAGTGATCGATATGGTGGCTGTCCAAAATGAACTTAGTTGGACAAAGCGTGATTGAATTGAGGCTTGGAGTGTAAGTGCTGGGAATGATGAATTGGCTGAATTAGTGGCTGAATTGTCCCTGAAAACTGCGAGTGATTTTTGTAAACAACAAACACAAAAAAAAAAAAAGCCTCTAGGAAGGGATTAACTTAAAAGAGCCTCGATTTCTGTGGAAATATGTTGATCTAGTCGTTGAATTAAAAAAGCGTGTGAATTGTTCACCATTTATGAGTACCAGATCTAATTCCATGGTCCTCCACATGTGTTGGTTGGACATGTTGAAATGTAGATTGGGCACCATACCATCCACAATTGATTGAATGGCGTTGTGCTAGAATTGCCCATTGTGAATATTGTGAAAACCCAAGTGTGAACTTCATCTACCATGAGTGTAATCTCACGCTTGGCATTTAATGAACTGTGCCATTCCTATGTGTATTGTGATCACCTAAAATGCCCTAAACTGAGATGCTCAACACAGAGGTTCAGACCGCAAATTGAAAGAAATTGTTAGAATTTTTCATCTTCGCTCTCCCTTGAAGCTCCGGACAGCCGATCCATGGTCCGCTGGTGGTTGTTCATTGCCAATTGTAGTCTTTCCGCCATCTTTTGCCAACCTGATCCCTTCCTCCAGTTTTTAGATGTCGCTCTCCAGTTCCTTCCACACTTTGTTGGCCCTGCACTAAAATGCTACTATCTTTCTTCTCTGCCACCTAACTTTCTAAAAGTCAACCGGCACTTGCTACCAAGCAGAAGCTTTTCCGGCAAAGTGGATAAATGGCATTGATTTTACCACCTGAAAAATTATCAAAAAAAGTTTAAACATATTGTATGGATGTCATTTAATCCTAAATTTTTATTTGACCAATTTAGTCCAAACCTATTAACAATTTCCACATGTTGTCCTTTAGATTGAATTTTTGCCGTGATTGCGATTATTTATTAAATGGCTAACCTATATGGCTAGTGAAATTTAGATTTAGGCCGAAGTAGACAATTTTATAACTTTTTTACAAACTTTTTTTATTCTTTTTTTTTTTTCTTTTCCTTCTTTTCCTTTTTTTTACCAAGTCCTGCAAGGGTCACCAGCCATTGAAATGAAATTTTCAGACCCCCCTTGAGGATGGCGATCACCGAGGAGGGTCATAGCCCCGGCTTAAAGTTGTCGCCTGTGGCCTTGGATCGCTTTTTGATTTTTGAGAAAAAAAGAAAGAAAAAAAAAAAAAATTATAAATATTTAGAAAATATTTTTCAAAAATGTAAAATTGTCCATGTGTTCTCCATGTGGCTGTCCTTGGATGGCCAACGAAAACGTTAGAGATTTCTGCAAAAATTAATCGCGTGGGACTACATCAGCACATCGTTAAAAGGTTTGAAACTAAATTGGTCAAATTAAAAATTTAGGACTAAATTGACATTTGTACAATAAGTTAAGAATTTTTGGTAATTATCTCGGACATTCGGAGAAAATATATCTATGATGGATCGTGTAAACTAAGTTTATATCAACTTATGACTATGTTTGGATGACGATAAGATTTACATATTTAACGGTTGAGATAATATTGATCCGTATGATCATTTTAATTAGTGATTTACAACCGCATAATTTAAAAACTCTTTTGTACTACGCAACTGGAAAAGTTTTAGATGGAAGCTTTACGATTTGATATCTAACTTCAAGAAATGGGATCAGCAGGATTTCGAGAATTCACTTTTCATTATAGTGATGGCAGCTTCATGATCAAACCAATATCAGGACTAATATACATACCCAACTCTGGGGAAAATGTCATTTTATGTGATCCAACTTCACATATGCTCATTTTATTAAACCTGTGTGGGAATTGTGTGAATGCCTTAATATGCTTCCGTGTGTTTTAATAATTTTAAGTAATAATTGGAAAAGACACATATCACACGTGACGTTTTGGGGCGTTACAGCCTGTTTCTTATCATAGCAGGTTTACCCATGGAGTGACAAGGTGCGCTTAGTGGTTGGAGTAGTAGAATAGATTGCACAAAATACTAAATGCATGTGTTTGCTTTGATTGCTTGTGTGGTATAACTAACATTTGTTACTAATTAGTTAGCTACTAAGTTATATAATATTGTAGGCCTTGTAAGACAAGATGAATTCAGATGATAATTTGGAACAAGATCCTCGGTTGGAAAATATTCTTTTGGCGCTCGCAAATGTCGGAACTTTGATAGAAAAGCAAGCACAACAACAAGCTGCCTCTAGTTCGGGGAATGGTGGCCATTTGAATCGCTTGGTCGAGCAATTCTTGAAACTAAAACCACCAAGATTTGCTGGAATAGGAAATCCTGAAGAGGCTGAATCGTGGGTTGATGAAATGGAGAAGATATTTGCATTACTAGATTGCAATGATATTGACAAGGTGACCCTAGCTGAATACCAACTTCAAGGAAATGCTAGACAGTGATGGATGGCATCTAAGGAAATGGTATTCCCAACCGATGCTACTGTGACTTGGGATAACTTTGTCAAGGCATTTTTCAGAAGTATTTCTCGGATTGTGCTCGAGATAAGAAAATGATGAAATTTATGCAGTTCAAGCAAAATGATCTGATGATGGATCAGTACGAAGCAAAATTTATAGACTTGTTAAGGTTTGCCCCCAGGTTGGTTGAAGATAGGGAGGACAAAGCTAAGAGATTTTGGGACGGTTTGAGGCAAGACATCAGGAGGAAGCTGGTGCCGCTGAACCTCAAGGATTATAATGACCTTTATGAGCATGCTCAACTTGTGGAGGAAGATTTGATAGAGTTAGCAACGACAACAACTTTTCAGCACAGTTGAACCATCAAGCCTTTCGAGCTAACTTTTGCCGAGACAACAGGTCCATGCAACTTGGAATGTAGCTGTTTGTTCCGAATAAGAGAAATAATGCTAGAGGATAGTTTGGATCAGCACAGAATAATCCACAGATTGGGAGGATACAACATCAAAATATTGTCTGCCAATTTTGTGGGAAGCAACATGGGAGTACACCATGCCTGAGTCGGACAGGAACTTGTTTTTGATGTGGACAACAAGGTCATATGATAAAGGATTGTTCTCTTGTGATGCAGCAGCAACGTGGCATGCCTATACCACAATTGCCATAGAACAAAGCCCCATAGCAGGGAAATTTCCAGAGACCACCAGCTTAAGGTCGGATTTATGTAGTCACACAAAAGGAAGCTGAGGCTTCCAAGACAGTTATATTAGGTATCATTTCTATGTGCAATAATGATGCTTATGCATTGTTTGATACTGGCCCCACGCATTCATTCATATCCGCACAATTCATACAATTAATTGGGATAAAACCTAGGCCATTAGAAATATCCTTTAGTGTCTCTACGACGCTAAGAGATGCAATTTTGTCCACGTTGATATGTAAGGGTTGTAAGATTACTATAGGTGGACAAGATCATTTGGCAAATTTGATTGTGTTGACCATGTACGACTTTGATGTTATATTGGGAATGGATTGGCTTCGTAAACAATGAGCCAATGTTGACTATTATCGGAAAAAAATCCAGTTCAATCCACTTGATCGTCCTAGTTTTGAATTCTTCGGAAATAGACCAAATCCTTCAATGTTGCTAATTTCTGCACTTGCAGCACATTGTCTTTTGAGCAATAGATGTGAGGGGTCTTTAGCAATTGTGATGGATTAGATTAAGGAAGGAGCCAAGCTTGAAGAAGTTCCTATAGTTCAAGAATACCCCGACGTCTTTCCAGAAGAATTACCGGGGTTACTGCTGGAGTGTGAAGTTGAATTTGTTATTGAGCTCACTCCTGGAATAGAACCTATTTTCAAAGCTCCCTATTGAATGGCTTTTACCGAGCTAAAGGAGTTAAAGGTGCAATTACAAGAATTACTTGATAAAGGTTTTATTCGACCTAGTGCATCACCTTGGGGTGCACCAGTGTTGTTTGTTAAGAAGAAAGATGGGTCAATGCGCCTTTGTATTGATTATCGACAATTAAATCAAGTTACGATTAAGAATAAGTACCAGCTACCTAGGATCGATGATTTATTTGATCAACTTCAAGGGGCGTAAGTATTTTCCAAGATTGATTTAAGATTGGGGTATCATCAATTGTGGATAAAAAGGGAGGACATTCCTAAAATGGCTTTTCGAACTCAATACGATCACTACGAATTCTTAGTCATGCCTTTTGGTTTGACTAATGCACCAGCAGCATTCATGGATATGATGAATAGGATTTTTAAATCGTTTTGGATCATTTTGTGATAGTGTTCATTGATGATATTTTGGTATATTCAAAAGGCCCTAATGATCATGAACAACATTTAAGACTTGTACTTCAAACGCTTCGGGAGTACAAATTATATGCTAAGTTTAGCAAATGTGAGTTCTGATTGGATCGAGTCATATTTTTGGGCCATGTAATTTCAGGCAAAGGAATATCGGTTGACCTTGTAAAAGTCGAGTCAGTGATAAGTTGGTCATGACCGACGACGGTAACAGAAATTCAAAACTTTTTGGGTTTAGTCGGATACTATTGAAGATTTGTAGAAGGATTTTCACGCCTCGTTGCTCCATTGACTCAATTGACAAGGAAGGATGTGAAGTTTGAATGGTTTGATAAATGCGAGCAAAGTTTTCAAGAACTTAAAAGAAGATTAACTATAGCTCCGATCTTAATGATACCCTCAGGATTTGGAGGTTTTGTAATTTATAGTGACGCATCTCATAAAAGGCTTAGTTGTGTTTTAATGCAACATAGAAAGGCTTATGCATAGAGATAGCTAAAGCCATATGAATTGAATTATCCGACTTATGATTTAGAACTTGCAGCAATTGTGTTTGCATTAAAAATATGGAGGCACTTCTTGTATGGAAAAAGGTTTGAAATCTACACCGACCATAAGAGCTTCAAGTACTTGTTCTCCCTAAAAGAATTAAATATGAGGCAGAAGCGATGGATGGAGTTATTGAAAGACTATGACTGTGAGAGTTTGTATCATCCCGAAAAGGCGAACAAAGTTGTGGATGCTCTCAGTCGAAAGTTGACACAAGTAGTTGCACATATGATGATCAAAGAATAGACCTTACTTAAAGAGGCTCGAGATTTTGACTTCAGATTTGATATGAGTAGTCTTTCAAGTGTAATCGCCACTCTTAAAATTGATCCAGAAATAGTACAAAGGATCAAGAACTTGCAACAAACAAATACTGAAATTTCAATAATTCGGAAAGAAGCCTTAAAAGGAAAAAGATTAGACTTTCAGGTATTGAAGGATGGAGTTTTAAAATTTCAAGGATGCCTTTGTGTACCTAATGATGTCAATTTGAGGAATGAAGTAATTATAGTGTTCATCCAGGAAGTACCAAAATGTATCAGAATCTTTGTTAGCACTATTGATGGAATGGTATGAAAGTTGATATTGCCAAACATGTCTCGAGATGTTTGATGTGTCAACAAGTGAAAGCTGAATATCGTAAGCCCGGTGGAATGTTGAAACCATTGGAAATACCTTAATGGAGATGGGAGCACGTAACGATGGATTTTGTGCAAAGATTACCGAGGACACGCCAAAAAGTTGTGACTCCATTTGGATAATAGTGGATCGTTTGACTAAATCCGCTCACCTCATAGCGGTACGAGTAGACTACACGTTGAAAAAGTATGCAGAATTGTATGTCCAACAAATAGTTCGCTTACATGGAGTACCTATGACTATCACATCTGATCGAGACCCTATGTTCACTGCAAACTTTTGGCGAAGTCTTCAAGCTGCATTGGGAACTAAACTTCAGCATAGTACCGCTTTTCACCCCCAAATAGATGGACAATAAGAAAGAACCATATAGATATTGGAAGATATGTTGCAAGCATGCGTAATTGACTTTAAAGTAGCTAGGATGAGCACTTACATTTAGTAGAGTTTGCTTACAATAACAGTTTTTAGCAAAGTATTGGCATGGCTCCCTTTGAAGCATTGTATGGGAGAGCTTGAGGTGGGAGAAAGAAAACTTATAGGACCGAAATTAGTACGAATCACTTCGGATGCAATAAAAGCAATTCGGGATTGACTTAAAATTGCATAAAGTTGACAAAAGAGTTATGCAGATAAGTGCCAAAGACCACCGGAGTTTAACATTAGTGATCATGTATTCTTAAAGGTGTCACCGATGAAAGGTTTATCACGATTTGGAAAGAAGGGCAAGTTAAGTCCGAGATTTATTGGACCTTTTGAAATCCTCGAGAAAATTGGAGACTTGGCTTATCGATTAGCATTGCCACCAAAACTTTCTAATGTCCATGATGTCTTCCACGTATCTATGTTGAGGAAGTATGAACCAGATCCTACACATGTGCTAGATTTCAAGACAATCGGGGTAGACGAGAGAGTAACGTATGTGGAGAAGCCAGGACAAATCTTAGATCGAAGGAAACAAGTTCTAAGAAGACTATTTCTTTGGTCAAAGTTTTATGGCAATATCACAATATGGAAGAAGCAACATGGAAAAGCTAAGATGAAATGAGATGCAATTATCCACATTTATTTGACTAATGAGGTAAATTCAAATTTCAAGGACGATATTTTTTAAGAGGGAAGAGTTGTGACACTTGAAATTTTCTTCGTAGTTCATAATATTTAAGATATTTAGTAGTGAGAGTTATTAAGGTAATAAAATTAATTTAGTAAGTGTCAACGGAGACCGATATGCTCCAAATTACGTATCGAATGAATTTCAAGCATTAAAAATTGTATTGAGTTAAGGTGTTATTTTTATGCTATACTTTTTATTTATGATTTTAGTAGTTTCAATATAATTTTCTGATTTACTAGCATTTCAAACGAATACCGATTTCTCCGTTTATTTACCACAATATATAATATATACCAAAAATAATTTAATATCTTTCTCTATTCAATTAAATTATGCTATTTGTCATTATATTAGCTTGAATAAATGTCTTCATTTTCACCCTATTTTGTCACATGCCTAATTGAAATGCTTGGAACTTAAATTTATGACATCATGCATGACCTATTACATTTTAACCCTAGTAAGTTTTTATCTAAATATAACTATAGTTACTTGTCATTATAGTCCTTAACCCAAGTAAATTAATGTGACCCCAAAACGCTTTTAATTGTGGTAAAATTTTGGGAGGTAAGAGGTTACAAAACACTTCTTCTTCTTCTTCTTCTTCTCCTTCTTGAGCAAATTTTCTTTTCGACTTTCTTTCAATATATATATATATATATATATATATATATATATCAAAGTTCAAGCTCACTTTCAAACTAGCTTCTTGACAAGGTATACTGTTGAATTTTCCTTTCCTTTTTCTTTATCAAATATGCTTTTTTGCTTTCACAAAAATAAGATTTATTAATTTTTAGTATCTACTTTGTTTTTAAGGTGGTTAGAGGTTTGCTTTGTTGAAGATTTCACTTTGGGTAGGTGAAAACTCTAAGGCTAAGCTATAATAATTTATTTAGTGCTCTTGATCTTGGTTGGTTGATTGTTTGTTATTTAGTTTGGATTTTATGTTATGTGTGAGCAAGTTTCAATAGTGTATGTTATACTATTGTGATTGTTGAGCTTGAATTATAAAGTTCTTTACATGCCTAGATGTCTTTGAGAGATTATTAGTATGTTTTGTTGCATCTTGAATGAGAAAGGTGGGAAAATGATAAAATAAGGCATAATAGGGTATTTTGGTAAATTTTGTTGTCATGGTAAGGAAGAATTTCGAATTTTACAGAAATAAAGAGGGGCTGTGAACAGTGTTAATTTATGATTTTTAATGTTAATTAGTGGGTTATTAAGTATTATTAATTAAAAGAAATCAAACCGGTTGAAAAAATGAGTTTATAAGCTTTAGGGGTAAAATTGTAATTTTACCAAAGTTGAGGGCTGAATCTGTAAAACTGAAAGTTCTGGGGACTGATTACAGTATGTGGAATCTCATTTTGATAAGTGGTTAAGTTAGTTTTTGGAGATAATTGTTTAATTGGGTCATATTTTTAACTATGCAAAATTGAAGCAATTTGTAATAATTAATTGAAAGTGGGTAGTTTTGAAAATTTTGTAAAATATGTGGTGTCTATAGTGTAATTAAAATGTTTGTGTGTTTTAAAGCACAAAAATATTATCATTTAGTTTTTAATTTAGTTATTATGACTTGGTTGGTTGAAAATAAAAAATTAGGGGTAAAATTATAAAATGAGAAATTTTACTAGGATAATTTTTTAATTTCAAGAATTAGGAATCATAGAAATGATCGATTTTATATGTGGTAAAAGTGAGCTTGATCAAGGGGGTTTAAGACAATAAATAAATAAATAAAAATTAGATGAGATACTAAATTATGGAGTAGTAGTATTTAAATGTTATAGAACTTGCAAAAGTGCTTTTCTAAATTGATATTGGCTTGGTGAAAAGAAAAGGAAAGTTCTCATGTTGAAAGGCACATAATTAATTGAGTGTCTTGTACATTATGTGAAATGTAAATAGATTGACATGTCGTTGTTTGTGATTGTAATTATGAAAATACGTGACATGTTTTGTGTTGTAATTAATTACACATGTCTTTGATGTTAAGTAACTAAAACCTTTGCCATGGCCTATTCGCCACTGAGCGAATTTCCTTGGATGAGCTATGGATAAGACTTTGGAGTAAGTTAGATGTTCTACCGTATGAAACGGCTCTCTATAAGGATGAAATGATATGAAATCTTATGATGACATGGCTCTTGTGGTCATGGTATGACATAGCTTCGCCATGGTATGATGTTAAAAGATGACCATAATTATGCGGATGTACAGTGGTGTATTTATCCTCACTAATGAAGAGGACACCCATGATGAATGAGCTGAGGAGTGGCAAAGGGTACGAATGATTCCATCCCTCATGAATTAGTGGTGACGATGCCTCGTTAGTTGAGATGCCTCGTGAATCGAGATGGTCCTTGCCAGTGACGAACATGAATCGATGAGATATTATGCGATACATATGATATATAATATGCCATCCATTTTCACGTGAATGATTGATTTTATGCAATATTATTATTGTTTCATTGACATGTCATGATTGGAAGGATAATATCATTTTTCATGTGTTTTGTATTGCCTTGGACTTATAATTATTGTTCATACTAGGTTGAGTGGTGAGTGAATCTTCTACCTTAGACTTAAAGATTTCAATTACTGGGCCTCAGGTCATTCCTTATTTTTCAAATATATAGGATGGATCCCTCACCGCCGCCCGTGTTTTGGAGCTCTTATGTTTTTTTATATTATAATTATGAAGATGCTGTTGTACCTGGATCGCTAATGATTTATACTAGGTGTACTATCATTTTATGGGTCGACATGGAGTTACCAGATATAATCCATAGTTATGTAGCTTGACATGTGAATATCGAGGGCGAGTTAATTAGAACACTTAGAGGCTTCAATGGTCCTCTAGGATTTGGCAACGATGGCATGTCATTGGGTGAAGTCATCGATCCTTAGTTGGTGGTCTGTCAATGTACATGCAAACTTTTGGGCGTGGTAGTTAAGTACTAAAGTTAGGCGACCTGACCCTTCCCA
The DNA here is from genome assembly GCA_024733475.1 of Syzygium grande. NCBI lineage: Eukaryota > Viridiplantae > Streptophyta > Magnoliopsida > Myrtales > Myrtaceae > Syzygium > Syzygium grande. The sequence goes on from JAMXDD010000006.1 coordinate 38,113,850, forward strand.
AAAATTATGTATTTTGTTTTTTTTGCTGAATGTTGTATTGTAGAACTGGTGATAATATTTATAAAAAATATGCATATGTATTTTATTAAACTTGTATGGGAATTGTGCATATGCCTTAATATGCTTCCGTGTGTTTTAATAATTTTAAGTAATAATTGAAAAAGACGGATATAGCACGTGACGTTATGGAGCGTCACATTTACCCCATGCCTTGGATTTAATTACATTAACGTATGAGTTTGAAAAATTTAGGGATTGCATATGACACGGAATATTTATGTCACTATGGAACTTTTCCTAGATAAGTTAATGAATTTCAGCCATTCTCTAGGACCGCCACTATGTTTGAGATTTTGCTATGGTTCTCTTGATTGATAACTAGCATTGTCAATGCGCAAAAATGAGCACACTTGCAAAAAGTATAATTTAATTTCAAAGAATCTTATCTGATTTGTAAATGTTGATAATGTAAATTTATAATGAAGATGGGAAAATGAAAAGAAAGATGGAAGGTAGTTACATAGTTTTTAGAAATTTTTTAACGTGCAATTTTGTTTGTTTTTAATACATATATTTAAATGTTTAGCAATGGTATTTAAGTAAGAAAAGACGAAAGCAGATACCTCAAGAGCAGTTACCGTTTTTCACTTGAGCATCATTAACTGCAAATCTTTTTTTTTAAATGTATTTATATCATGGGAGTATATTGCTACTTATTTAAAGTAATAAAAGTTGGCATTTGTCTGATTTCATTTCATCGGAAGTCCACTATTGAATAGCACAGACATCTGAATTTCCGGCTCAATTAATTATCACAGCACATGATATTCTCTTCATTGGATTTTGACACTTTTGAACTTTTCTTTTGAGATTTCCTTATCTTTAAGGCATTCGATAACAGGTACTTCAGTTAAAAAAATCAAACTTCAACGCCATACTAGACAAACGGTAATCCCAAAACTATACTTTTCTTCTTCTCTCACGATCTAGATTTTGGAGCTCTCTTCTCTGACCTAGTTCTAGAATTGAGAATTTGAATTATGGTCTCACTGAACCATGAAAATTTACTCTCCCAAATATTAGATTTATATTCGTTCAAACAATTTTGGTCATCTCCGTGTGGCGATGGTACAAAGGAAGGCAAACCTAAGTGCTTTCTGCCAACGCAATTACTGGAGGAGGAATTTTTGGCGTGTGTTCATTACTAATGAAAATAAAACATGAGTGATCAGCACTGTCATACGAGCATCTACACATGTATTTAATTTGCGTTTCTTGGCACAGTCGAAAGGATGGCAATCCACTCCCCCTACATTCGCTAGATTTCTATATTTCATGTCAACATGGGACAATTATTTTCGGCAAATAACCTAATCTATAAGGCAAGTCAAGATCATGAATCATTATATTGAGGAATAAGGAGCATTCAAGATCCAAATACCATGCTAAATAGTAGGTATAACTACGTTCCTTTAACAACGAAATTACGCATTCGCATATCGAGAGACGTGGTGGTCACACCATGACCATTCCTGTATCATTTGTAACACGTATGTCGACTGAGGAGCTCACTGAGTCGCAGATGACGATGATGTTTCGCTCTATTTAAAGAACAAAAGAGACTATGGACACCATAATGTTTTTCTGTTTGTTCTCCTATTCTGGGTCTACAGCTTTCCTTCAAAATTCGAACTCCGACGGTCGAAATACATTGTTAACTTTCTCATGCATGCGCGAGCTTCATCTGTTCGTCAAAACCACCAATTTTCTTCACGGGGAAAAACGAGGAAGGATCTATTCGAGCACATGTCATCATCGTCCATGAATTATTTGAGCCTGATCATTGAACGTCTTTGAATGGTCCGTGCTCCCTTAGTTACATCGTCGCTATTGGAAGTTTGTTTGTAAAACAAACAAAAGTGGCTTTTCTATGTCCCACATAGAAAAAATGGAGTGAAGTAGGCTTGTTTATAATTGTGGACTTCTTTTTGCATGTCAATGGAAGCATATGAGTTATGGGCTAGACTTATAATACCCGCGTGTAGGGACGGGGTTATTAGGCACATTTAGCACACATGCGCGCTTGCGGATTAATTAGCCTAATCCTCTACTTTGTTCTTATTTTTTTTTTATTTATTTTATGTCATGCGGTTTCTTTATGACTGTTAGTAGTAGGAAGGGTGTCTTTGTTCATTTTGGAATTTTTGGAAATTATGAAAGTCGGAATTCGTAAAAAAAAATTATTATTATTATTTTAATTTTTTAATTCTGAATTTTCGTGTCTTTTCATATACCCTTTCGGCAGCATACCTTTTCAATTAAATTGTCGACCGAAGAGTTGTATTTGTTTATTTTAACTGTTTACCAAAAGGTTGCCATTGTTCATTAAAATGTGTTTATATATACTCGTTGGTTTTTGGCATGACAGAATGCTTTTATTTTCGAGATTTTTATTCTTCAAAAAACACAGCCATCTTCTCAAATTGTTTCGTAAAGAGACCCTGGAGAAATGCTAGAATTGATATCTAGTATTCTTATCGAGACTTTGTTGTATCCTGGAGGAAATTTGCCGGTGACCATTATCAACTTAGTGGGACAAATAATTCCTTAAAGAAAATGATATCACGCCTCAAAGTCTCACTTCATTGTTCTACCCATTTTCGAAGTCAATTTTCTAATAATTTTAAGGAATTATTTTGTTCAACAATGGAGTCGGAGATAAATCAAAATCATGAATCAAGACATGGTCAATGTCACGCCCCGCACTCCTCGGTGCGCCACATCCCTCGCAGAGGTCGATTCGTGTGCGACGTCCCAGGACGCGTCGCCGACCCAACACCCAACACAGAGATATACAGCACATGCGGAAGCAATTAAAACTACCCGTACATATATCAATACATGACCAAGGGTATCCCCCAAAATCAACACTTGTACTAATACTGGAATTCATTTACAATATCCAAGTACAACCCGAACACCAGTCAAAAATCAAAAGCGGGTCAAAGCCACTACTGACAAAAAGGGGTAAGTGGCTCGGGGTTCAGGTACTACAATTAGCCAGGGCTCTTCTCAAAAATGCATCGGGACGCCCATCCTCAAGGCCAGGGATCTGAAAATGTCGGTTTTACAACAACCGTGAGAATAAATCTCAACGAGTAATTCCCCTAAACCTAAACTAGGCTAACATGCACCTCCGACAAGTGCTAGACAGACGGCACACAAACTAAACAAAGACATGACTCAAGCCCTCGGCCCGAATCTAGAAATCACATGACCCCGCAGGTTAGGCGTGCCAGAATAATAACAAACACGAACGGAGCTTGATCACAAGTGTATGTACACGCATTCCCATGTCACAACGCATGTTATGTATATGCCAAGTGCTCGCACTCATGCTCATGCCTCATCAATGCATTACCGCATACTTGCACACTAGCACTCAGCCATTTCTCAATTACTCCTCCGACCCGTTAAACGATGAGGTCCGACCCGCCAGAAAACGCATCAGTCCACACTTCGAGATCGATCTCTAGCCCGCAGCTCATGCCACACAGCCCGCCAAAACGATCGCCGGACATCTTCCGTAATCCGGCATCGCCCCGCCGTAACACGCCTCGGGACGGGTTCACTACCCCGCTGTAACACGCATCGTGGGGTTTATTGTGATCACACATTCACAAACCTCAATTTTATCTCGAACCCCGCCAAAACGATCGCATTTTAGGTGATCACAATGCACATGTCATTCGAGCATACTTGTGAATGCATATGCCGTGCCAATGTTCGTGATGCACATCCATGGCCATGAAATTCACACTTGGGCAATTCACAATATTCACAATGGCATTTAGTTCAATGAATCACGAACCCAAGTAAATCAAATCACCCCACACAGTCATGGCACAATTTCGACACATAAATTATGCATATAAAACACCCAATTAGATCCACATGAAATTTATGCACCCGAAGCCCGCCAAGCTAATCTATTCTTGGTCTCACTGGATATGCAACTAGGCACCCTCAAATTAATCAGAATTGAGGCTCAATTGGCCAATTTACCACAAATCAATCAATCCCGGTATTCACATGCCTAATCCTCAAATTAATCGCGTCGCGCCCAAATTTAATCTCGCCGTGGGCGACCATCAAACCGTAATTTCTGGGCCAATAATTATCACCAAAATATTCTATTATACTCCCCAAAAATCAGTCTAATTGACCACCACCAAAATTAATATACGACGTGCAAATAAACCACAAATAAAACCCGAACTCGAGCCGAATTAATCCGAACTGACTAACCCATTTATCGCCTCTCTCGGCCACTAATCCTCCATTAATTTATCAAACTAATCCATCAAATTGGCCACAATCAAAACCCCTAATTAATTCCACAAATAACCCCTAAATTAACCCTTTAAATAACCCTAATTAACCCCTAAACCGTCTAGAAATAAATTATCCTAATTAGGGTTTAGGGTTGTACCACCGGTGTCCTACGCAGAAACGGGCCGGACGAACCAAATCGGCTCGCAACAGAACCAACAGGAATGAAGGCTCTCGGCCGGAACAAAGGCTCGCCGAACAAAGGTTTTCCTACGATGAATGTGAACGCCGGCTAAGGAATGCGAATCACGGACTGCTCACGGGGGCGGAAACGGGCGCGACGAGGCGGGCTGGGGCGGTTTCTACGAGGCTGGCGAAGGCCGGTCGGCCGGGATAAAAGAGCGACGCTGGTGGCGCAGGCCGGGCAGCCTGGCCGGGCGGCGGGCGGGGCGAGCTGAACCGGAAGGGAAGGGCCTACGAAAGCGGAGGAGAGGGAGAGAGGAAGGGAAAGGGGGAGGCCGAGGCGGGCGGTTTGACGGCCGGGTTACATGAAATGGGCGGCTGCCAAAGCGGCGGGGCGCTGGGGTTCACGAGCCGGGTCGGTTCGGGCGACCGGACCGCTGCAGAGAGAACTGGGGAGCGATCAAGGCCCCCGGGAGGAAGCCAGCGAAGGGGGAAGGAGGAAGAAGGTGGCTGGGGCCGGGGCTAGCAACGGCGGCGGCTGCTGCCGGGCGGAGGCGGAGAGTGTCGGTCGGCCGGCAAAGGGGAGCAAAGAAGAAGAAAAGAAGAAGAGTTCGGCTGGCCAAGGCCCCAAAGAAGCCAAGGAAGAGAAGAGAAGAAGAAAAAAAGGAAAAGGGAAAGAAGGAGAAAAGGGAGGAGAGAGAGAGAGAGTTGACGGGAGTGGGTGGGGGAAAGGACAGACACGACCGGGGGGGGGGGGGGAAAGGCCCGCGGGAAGAGAGAGAGAGAGAGAGAGAGAATTTGTTTTGAAAAATTTATAGAAATTAAAATATTAAACGCAAACCGGGAGTCCAATTTCAAAACGGAAAGTGGTCTACCGGTCCAAAGTAGACCTCGCACTTAAAAAGGGACAAAGGCCAAATTAATTTGACCAAAATTTTTACGAGGGGTCTACTAGTCCAAATTCGCACTTAGTCCGAAAATCCAAACTTTTTCATTAATCCTGACAATCTCGATACTGGCCACATTAATGTCGACACCGTCCAATTTATTTCGACCTGAAACTCCCGAAAATTGACTGTCAAGTTCAGGGTCTAAATAACGACAAAAATTTGATCGAGTGCGATTCTAGCGAAATCTCTAGTTTAAAATAATAACCGAGAGTGATCAGTTCTCGGGTGAGATTTTACTATAAGCACACTGACAAATTATGCATTTTATAAACCCCCAAAATGGATCAAAAATTCGGAATGTTACAGTCAAATTGGATCGGTTCGATGGGAACAACTATGCTCACTAGAGGGACAAGATGATGTTCCTACTCATTGCCCTGAAGATATCCTACATTCTAGATCCAAAATTGGCGCCTATTGAAGATCCAAAGCCTACTATTGAGGGAGGATAGCCAAGTGCGGAAGCCGTTGAAAGGGTTAACAAGGAAAAGAGGAAACGTGAGGAGGACGAATTGCTATGTCGTGGATACATTTTGATTACACTGTCTGATAGATTGTATGACTTATTCACTGAGATGAAGTCAGCTAGAGAAATTTGGAACGCACTAGAATTCAAGTACAAAGCAGAGAAGCAAGGTACCAATAAGTATTTGATCGCAAAGTATTTTGATTTCAAGTTCATTGATACTAAGCCGTTGTTGGAACAAGTCCACAAATTACAAGTGCTTGTCAACAAAATTCGTGCCCTCAAAATTGAAATTCCATAAGCCTTTCATGTCGGAGCAATTATTGTAAAATTGCCTTCAACTTGGAAAGAATATGGAAAAAGGCTGATGCACAAGTCTGAGGATATTTCCTTCGAGCAAATACAAAAACACCTTTGAATTAAGGAAGGGTCACGTTTATGTGATAATTTTGTTTTGTATGACTCCAAGGTAAATGTTGTGGACTGAAAGCGAAAATTTAGCCAGAACTTCAAAGTAAAGAATGGGCATAAATTTAAGAAGACACAAAAGAAGAAGAAGGGTTGTTGTTTTGTTTGTGCCAAGCAGGGATACTTTGCTAAGGAATGCATTCATCGCAAGAGCATGTCAAAGGACAAGAACATTCCACCAGTGAAGGCAGATGCAAATCTAGTTGAAGAAAACTATGTGGCCATGATTTCAACGATGTTGTCAAACATGAAAATTTTCGAATTTAATAATTCGATGGCAATGATTTCCGAAGTCAACTCTTCTACCGTCCAATCCAGTTGGTGGTTAGATTCTGGTGCCACAATCCATGTGTGCAAGGACAAATACTTGTTCAAGCAATTTGAAGAGACTGCCGACATAAATGTTCAAGAGGTCCTGATAGCGAATAATGCTCTTGCAATGGTTGTTGGCAAAGGCACAGTGGAAATAGACTTCACTTCTGGAAAGAAGATTACTCTTCTTAATGTGTTGTTCATACCCGAAATTAGAAAGAACCTAGTTTCTATTGATTTACTTTGTAAAAGGGGGTTTCGGGTTTTGTTTGAATCCGACAAGGTTATCTTGTCGAAGAATAGGCTATTTGTTGGAAAAGGCTATGCCAATGATGGCATGTGTCAACTAAGTATCAATAATATAATTTCTACTTCTGTTTACATTGCTGAGTCTTTATCTTTATGGCATAGTAGGTTGGCACATGTAAATATTCGTTATTTAAAGAATATGAAAAAGTTAGACTTGATAAATTTCAATGGTGACATTGATAAATGCGAAATATGTGCTAAGTCTAAATTAACTAAGAAACCATTTCCTAGTGTCAAAAGAAATTCAAATTTATTGGAATTGGTGTGTAGTGATATATGTGAATTCAATGGCATGTTAACTCGAGGTGGTAAAAGGTATTTTATTACCTTTGTGGATGACTGCAGTAGATATTTATATGTTTATGTCATGAGGACGAAAGATGAAGCTTTTACCATGTTCAAGAAATATAAGGCTGAAGTAGAAAATCAATTGGAAAGGAAAATCAAAGTTCTATGTTCAGATAAAGATTGAGAATATTTCTTGAATGAATTTTCTTCATTTTGTGAAGAACATGGTATCATTCATCAAGTTTCGGCACCATACACTCCACAATAAAATGGTTTGGCCGAAAGGAAAAATTGTTCCCTCGGAGAAATGGTTAATTGTATGCTTTCGAATTCAAAGCTACCAATTAATCTTTGGGGAGAAGCATTGCTTACTGCATGTCATATTCATAATAGAATACCATCCAAGAGAAATGACATAAGTCCTTATGAAATATGGAAGGGTAGAAAACCGAACTTGTCGTACTTTAAAGTATGGGGGTGTTTGGTATACTGCCGAGTATCGGACCCCAAGAGAACCAAACTTGGTCCTAGAGCCATCAAAAGTGTTTTTCATTGGATATGCTGAAAACAGTAAAGCTTATAGGCTTCTTGACTTAGAGTCCAATGTCATTGTAGAATCGAGAGATGTTGAATTTTTTGAGAATAAATGTTCAACGGGTTATGAAATTATTGAAAATAATTTAAAACCTATAGCGACTCAAGTAGATTCTCATGAGAAGGAGACAAATGATTCTAAGAACATGATTGAACTGAGAAGAAGCACTAGAGCTAGGAAGTCAAAGGACTTAGGTCCAGACTTTATTACTAATGTTTTTCTTGTTGAAGGAGACCGAGAAAATAACGTGGTAAATAAATACCCTATAGTATTAAATTTAGAAGATGATCCTAAATATTTTAGTGATGCTATGTCTTTTAGATATGCTTCTTTTTGGAAAGAAGCTGTAAATGATGAAATGGACTCAATTATGTCCAACAATACTTGGGTGTTAGCCGATTTACGAAAAGGATCCAAGCCCATTGGATGTAAATGGGTCTTTAGGAGGAAATACAATTCTGATGGTTCTATCCAAACTTTTAAGGCTAGATTGGTGGCCAAAGGGTATAGACAAAAGGAAGGAATAGATTATTTTGATACGTATGCTCTCGTAGCTCATATAACTTCTATTTGAATCCTTTTTTATCTAGCTTCAATTTGTGATCTTTGTGTTTATCAAATGGACGTTAAGACTGCTTTTTTGAATGGAGACTTAAATAAGGAAATTTACATGAAACAACCGGAAGGCTTTGTTCTTCCTGGAAATGAAAAGAAAATATGTAAATTGATTAAGTCTCTTTATGGACTTAAGCAAGCTCCTAAGCAGTGGCATGAGAAATTTGATTCAATCATATTGTCTAATGGTTTCTCACACAATAGTGCCGATAAATGTATATATTCTAAATTCACTAAAGACTACGGTGTTTTAGTATGCTTATATGTTGATATGCTTATCTTTGAAACAAATATGATTGGAATTATTGAGACTAAGAAGTATCTAACTTCCATGTTTAAAATGAAAGACTTGGGTGAAGTAAATACTATCTTAGGCATTAAAGTTAAAAAAACACAGTGGGGGTTATTCTTTGAACCAATGTGATTACATTGAAAAAATGTTAAATAAATTTCAAAATCTTGGTTTCAAGAACATAAATACTCCATTTGATTCCTGTATTAAATTAAATTATAATACTGGTAGGGCTATAGCATAATTTGAACATGCGAGTGCTATAGGGTCTTTAATGTATGCGATGCATTGTACTAGACTTGATGTTGCTTATTATGTGTGCAAGTTGAGTAGGTACACTAGCAATCCAACTATGGAACATTGGAAAGCTATTATTAGAATTTTTGGTTATCTCAAGAGAACAAAAAATTTAGGCTTGTTCTGTAATAATTATCCAACTGTATTAGAAGGATGCTATTTCTTGGGCAAGCAAGAAACAGACATGTATAACTCACTCAACTATGGAGTCAAAATTTGTTGCTTTAGCAGCAATTGGGAAAGAGACTAAGTGGATTAGGAATTTGTTGTTAGATATCAAATTATGGCCTAGTCCTATGCCTCCTATTTCTTTTTATTGTGATAGTTAGGCTACTTTGGCAAGAGCTTATAGTAGCACCTATAATGGGAAGTCTAGACATATTAGCCTAAGGCATGAGTTTGTGAGACAATCGATTAAAGATGGCACCATAACAATTGTCTACGTGAGCTCAAGTAATAATTTGGCTGATATGGTAAAAATGACCTTACAAGAAATGGGGTTGGAACCCTTTAATTAAAATCACCAGTAATGGTAATCCGACCTTTTTCTAGAACATCACTAGTTATAAGGTTTGATGGGTAAAAACAAGTTACTAAAAAGTGATTGTTTGATATTGACACTAGCCCTAAGATAAGAAGTCGGTATCGTCTATTACGGTTTGAAGGGTGAATTGAATTCTTAATGAAATATTGTACAAATATGTAATGTGTTAATAGTAACAAAAACACATGATAGATACTTCACCTATATGAGCTTTAAAGTGATGCCGCTTCTTACAAAAGTTAAGGTTGCTTTCTAGAGAGCTCGTGAAACAAGATTAAGCACAAGGCCATAATAGTGCTGAGTAATATAGAACTTCTCGCTGAAACAAGAGGTTAGTATATGTGCGGTATGTCCGATTCTATTATTTAAAAATGCAAGTTTAAAGCCAAGCTACTTGTCACTTTGATAGAGTTTTGAGGTACTTATACTAAGTAAAGGTTTAACTCGAAAGAGTTCTTTATATATGTATATTTAATCTCATCGAGATTTTGGTTATATATTTTAAAAAAAAAATATTCTCATGTGAAATCTTTGTTTTACAAACAAAGTGGGGGATTGTTGGAAGTTTGTTTGTAAACAAACAAAAGTGGCTTTTCTATGTCCCACGTAGAAAAGATGGAGTGAATTAGGCTTGTTTATAAGTGTAGGCTTCTTTTTGTGTGTTCAAAAGAAGCATGAGTTATGGGCTAAATCCATAATACCCGCGTGCAAGGGCGCGATTATCAAGTGCACTTAGCATGCATGCGCGCTCGCGGATTAATTAGCCTAATCCTCTATTTTGTTCTTATTTTATTTATTTTATAGCATACGGTTTCTTTATGACTGTTAGTAGTCAGAAGGGAGTCTTTGTTCATTTTGGAATTTTTGGAAATTATGAAATTCGGAATTCGTAAAAAAAAATTATTATTATTTTAATTTTTTAATTCCAAATTTTCGTGTCTTTTCATATACCCTTTCGGCAGCATAACTTTTCAATTATAAACTGTCGACCGAAGAGTTGTGTTTGTTTATTTTAACCGTTTACCGAAAGGTTGCTATTGTTCGTTAAAATGTGTTTATATATACTCGTCGGTTTTTGGCATGACAAAATGCTTTTATTTTCGAGATTTTTATTCCTCAAAAAAACACAGCCATCTTCTCGAATTGTTTCGTAGAGTGACCCTGGAGAAATGCTAGAATTGCTATCTAGTATTATCATTGAGACTTTGTTATATCCCAGAGGAAATTTGCCGGTGACCATTAGCAACTTAGTGAGGCAAATAATTCCTTAAAAAAGTGAAATCACGCCTCAAAGTCTCACTTTATTGTTCTACCCATTTTTTAAGTTAATTTTCCAACAGTCGCACCATCAGTCAAGCCTCTCGAAACTGACCAGGATTTTGGTTGCCCACTGTTGACTATCCTAAGCTCGTGCCGGTTTGAATATGCACAATAGATTTATGTTCTTTTCCGGGCCGTTCATTTTCTACCCAGTCTAATGTCAAAGTAAGAAGTTGGCTTAAGTTGTGTTGACTTCACGACTTGTCGTGCGTAATAACTTTCTTTTGTTTTTGCAAGACACATTTTCATGACTTTAATATGATCTATACATCAAATATAAATCTAAACCTGTGCAATTTGCATTGAGTTCGTAGTTGGCTTTGGCGGTTTTAATTAGAGGCGTGCAACGGAACCACCCGAACCAAGAATCGCTTGGACCAGCTGGTTCTGGGCGGTTTCTAAGGGCATTGGTTTGGTTCCCGGTTCCATAAAATTGGAACTTGTGATAGGCGGTCTGTTTCCCAGTTCCAAGTGAGAATCGGACCGCCCGGATCAGATCGACTTTTTGATAGAGGAATCAAAGTAAACATCTCTTCTTCATATTCTTCATTTTTGTGGAGTCTCCACCTCTCCTGGTACTACTATTCCCCTAACCGGCGCAAGGCCACATGATCTCGCTACCCGGGCCTTGTCCACGAACTCTCCCTCCGCGGACTTGCCCTCACCGTGTTGGACTCGCCCAAGAACCTCCCCCTCCTTAACCCTCTTCTCTCTGCCCACCCCTTTGTTTATACCCTCGTCCTCCCCTTCCCTCCCCACCCCAAATTCCCGCCGGGCATCAAGAACATCCATGACATCGGTCACTTCGGCAACGTCCTCATTATGTCCATGCTCTGCCTCCCCCTTGCCTAGTGGTTCACCTCCCAGCCCAACCCTTCTGCGGCCATCCTCTCCGACTTCTTCCTCGGCTAGACCCTCAACTTGGCTGACAAGCTTGGAGTGCAAATATAGGATATTAAGATGAGCAAGATTAGATTGAAATTTACATTAAGAGATTTTTATGAAATTATGTCGTGATATTCATGGCAATTTTAAAGTATGAATATATCTACAAGAACACACTTTGGTAAAACTTTGAGATTGGAAATTATTTCCATGTTTGCTTAATGTATAGTCAATATAGATTGGAGCTAGTTATTATCAACAAGTGGTCGTAGAACACGAATTATATATCTAAAACGTAGTAAGAATGCCCTTGAATCAGTCTAGAAACTAAAGATGACACATTAAGGATAATAGCCTATGTCAATTAGAAACTTACATCTTGAAAGCAGATTCCACGAGTCTTGATTGCCAAGATTACGAGGTATGTTCCCTGACAATCTCGATATATCAAAGTTGAGGAGGATACCAACTTGGTTCTTCAATTTAATTAGGGTCCATCTATGCATAAATTGATGGAGAAAATATGTTTTCAGTTTCCTGAGCCTTACATGCATGCTATTCGAACCTGAGGGTGTGTTTGTTTTGAAAAGTGTTTTCCCGAAAAGTGTTTTCTAGACTTTCATCTGTTTGGTTCTCCGAAAATGACTTGGTCAATGGAAAAAACTTTCCAATCAACACAAATATCATGTTTAATTTTAGAAAAGTGAATTACCTTATCTAAAAAGGTGAAAAAACTTTCCGGAATTGCTCATCTTGAATTTGTTAATATTTTTTATTTTATTTTCTTTATTTTTTTTTTTTCTTTTTCTTTTCTTTCTAAGAAGGAAAACATTCATGTATTTTCTTTTCTTACCAAAAATAATTTTAAAAAAACAAATAATTTTAAAAATACTAAAATTTTTGATAATTTTCCACCATCAGATTTTCCTCACCAAATAACTAAAAATACTTTCTAAGTCTTTTTTAGGTTTTAGCCAAACACCGAAGAATGAACTCATTTTCCTAAAAAATGATTTCTCAGAAAACATTTTCCAGAAACTGGTACGTTTTCCGTGAAACAAACGCACCCTAAATTAGTGCCCTTAATAATCTCATAAGGGTATCCATGATGCACACAAAGGTACAGAAATTGACTATATAGTTAAGCTCCGTTCGTTTCGCGGAAAATAAATGATTTAAAAAAATTTTCCAAAAAATGATTTCTTATTTTACTTACAAAAATGAATGAATGAAAAATATTTTTATCATTCACGAAAATTTTAGACATAAATTTCTATCGATAATGAAAACATTTTTCATTAACTAATAAAAGCGATCATTTTTTAAAATATTTTTCAAATTATTTATTTTTCATAAAAAAATGGAGCCTTAATGTTATTTATTTGGAGTAATGTTGTATACGCAGCCTATGTATATAATATGATCACAGATTGTTTTATTCTTGATCATCAAATTCCTACAACAAGTATAGATAGTGACATGAGAACATTTCTTCCGCGAGAAAACGGAATACTATTCGACAACATATTCTCTTAAGATCGGACAAATCAAGCATTGCGCGTCTGGATTAGGACAACACCTAAATTCCGATTCAGATGCCTCCTCAAATCTTCAAATACTAAAAACTAACAAAAATGAAATAAAAAAAGATAGACGACTCAACAAGGGCATTTCAAAAGGGCTAATAACAACCCATATGTTCCATTACATCAGCACGGCGGCATGTCTGGCGGCGGTGGAAGTATCTGTGAATCTGGGGTCGGGCCATTCTTAACGATGACGCCATCTCCATGCCCCATGACAAGTGTCGCTCAAGATGACAATGCATGAACCAAACTCCTGAAAAGATTTTTTTTTTTTCCAAAGAGCCACATTATTTTTCCTTCAATTAAACTAAAGAATCGAATTAATATTATGATAAACTTGTATAGCGTTGCAATAGTTGTACCTGGATTGAAGGCTTGGAATCTCACCGCCGCCCATCCATTCTTGGGCACCGCGATGGTATTTTGCAATGGAGGGTCCACCAAATTATAATTTTTGGGGTCCTTCTTCTTGTCGAAATTGCCAAATCCCCACCCCACCACGTAAAAGCTAGTCCCATGGAGGTGCATGGGATGATCGGTCCCGGCCACCACGTTGGTCCCCTGCAAGACCATCTCCACCGTCGAATTGTACTGGATCACCTTGACCTCCGTCCCGTTTTGCGGTGTCTCCAGGGCCAGTGGGAGGTAATCTGCAGTGTAGTTAAACTTGAGCGGGGGCTCGCTCGGGAACCGGTTGCCGTACATGCCCTTGATGCGGTAGTAATAGGCTTGGAGTATGTCGATTGACGGGGACACGAAGCTTATGTTGTTCATGCTTGCAGCAAGGCAGGACCCGTTCGGCCCGGCACACAAGTCATTGGCGCAAGGGAACGTGTTCACCGAGACGGTGAACAGGAACTTGTGGGTCACGTTCTGCAGGACACTTATGGGGTGGTCTCCTCTAGCTAAGCTCCGGAGTCTTCCGGTGAAGTTGACCTATGCAGCCGTGTCATTGTAGCATGTAAGGTAAGGTAGAGGAGGAGGCGAGGATGGTGTGTATCGACCTTTATATTGGATTAGGGCCGTGGTGGTCGTGTTGTCATATGCAACACCGGCTGCCCTCGAGTAAACCCTAGCAGCCATATAGTAATGGTCCTTGGGCTGGTTGTCCTCCAAGAGGAAGTCAATGGTTTGGGCCGGAGAGATGGTGATGTAGTCGACTTTCAGGGGCTTCGTGTAGGAGGCGCCGGTGCCAAACACCGTGACTTGGTGATTCGCAATCACAAAGAAGAGGATGTCCTACATCGCCGCGTTGATGAGCCGGAGGAGGTAGGTTTTGCTGTAGTCCACGGCCAACTTGAACGTTCTAGCGGTGATAGAGCAGGCAGCAAAACGGGTTTATTTAGGATGGCTCAAGCAATGGCTAAAGAAACTGATTAACGCTGAAAGCCTACTAAATTCATACATGCGGCATTAGGCAATACAGTAATTCATACTGTGATTGAAACTTTTCAGGCGGGGACATTAACCGCTGATAGAAACGTCGGGGACCTACCGGTGTGGTTGCAACGCAATCATTGTAATTGATTCACGAGAATCATTTGTGACATGCTTTGGAGGGCCCATACAGCCTTCCCACACCCTTGCTAGCTCCATCACAGACCTCCAGCTGGACTTGATTTTGGTAATGGTTGGGGCCATGTTTCCTTCGAAGTTGGAAGGAACTTTCCTTCTGACATTTGGGAGATGGGTCATTTTGGAAAACAATTTGCACCAACGTGACTTTCCCTCACACAATTGAAAACGCACTTTAAAACCTTGATTCCTTTTCGGAAATGCTTAAGTAACAAGTCACCGTTATTATTGCAAGCAATGGTGGCATGTAGGCCACAAGATGTAATTGATAAAAAAAAAAAAAAGGCAATTGGTGTTGTGCTAGCATTATGATAAGAAATTTCCTCCCCTCCATCACAACTGGTGTTATGCCAGAATTACAACCTGTGGCAACATACCATCGTTACTTCCAATACTAACGGCAACTGCTCTGCCAGCATTGTCCATTTCTTTTCTCTCCCTTCTCCTCCTTCCTTCCTCCCTCAAATCAGCCGGTCCCACCCAGCACCCCTTCACCGTGTCGCTGCTGGGCTCGCCCCATCGCTACTGACCTCGCGACGACACCACCGTCAACCTAGCTATGACACCACCGCCAGTCGAACCCTAACGATGTTCTTTTTTTTTTTTTTGAGTTACACATGGGTCATGTTTAAACAACGCATCAATCAGAGACTGATCGGAGAAAAACATGGCTCATTTATTTATATATTAGATGGAATAGCAACATTATAAGTCTAAATGTCCACGTGGAGATTTGAACTCTTGTAAATATTTTTTTTTTAAGTTCTTTCTACATGGCAATGAATTGATGATATTTTTAAAAAAGATGATTGTTCTTGATCCGGAATTATCGAGAAAAACAGAGATTCTGTCGTAAGGTAGCTAAGAATGTCATTAGGAAAATCGTAATCTTGGACATCAAGTGGGTTCGGAATTCTACAAGAGCATTAAGGACATTGTGTCAAAGTGTATGCCAACCTTGTTTTGAGCATGGATACAAATCGCCCGGTTGACCATTAATGAGATAAGCATATGAAATGTTTGGATCTCCTCCACTTTCACGAAACTCATCGTATATATCGACTACATCTTGTTTCTACCATTCTCCTGCATTTTCATTCACTTGATAACTGTGAGATTACATTAAAAAAAAAAAGAAGATAACAATAGTTGATCATACAAATAAAAGAGGCAATTGATTTTGAGTCACAAACCTAATACGATCGGCACTTCTACATGAGGCTTATCAAAAGCATACCCTGTGCTGTTCTTTGGGTAAACGATAATGGCGCCATGGACAGTGGCACGCGACCAGTCACTGTGAGCATGCCACCAAAGCGTCCCCTCCTCGAGCGAAAACGTCACATTCTGCGTGAATTTCCCTCCGGGTTTAATCGGGCACTACGTTATGTACTCGGGACCATCATGCCAAGGATTCCTTGGCTGTTTCACACCGTGCCTGTCATTTTCTTTTGTTTTCGCTTTCCCTTATCAGAGATGCATTGAAAACTAAATTTCCTGGTTGCTTTTGGCACTAGCGAAGTTAAAGAGTGAGAAATACCAATGAATAGTAATGTTATAATTGGCCTTGTTGTACACATCCACGGTGACCGTGTCACCTTTGTGTGCGTATAAAGTCGGGCTGGGGAATTGGCCGTTAACGGTTAGTATGCTCTTGGTGCTGCATAGCCTCGTATAGGGTGTTTCCTTGATCTGGCAAACGAGAGTATATATCATGCACACGAAGAGAAGACATCGAATCAAGTACATGAATATAGAAGAGTAGGAGGACGTGTGTCAATGTGACTTCTAATGCTATTGATTTTTGAGAACTGCCACTTAATAACCTCAAATATAAATGCCCAATGAAAAATGTGATAAACCTTGTAAAATTCTCTTCAATTTATTGTGGGTGGCCCTAATGAAAATTTACCAATATATCACCTAAAGTGAAAACGGCGCGGATTACCAAAAAAGTCATCAACCTATTGTACAAATGTCAATCTAGTTCTAAATCTTCTAATTTGACTAATTTAGTGCAAAGCCTTTTAATAATTTATCAATCGCAGTCATTCTAGCCAATTTTAATTGAAAATCGTTGATATGGTCGTCAACTGTCCTGCATGGCATGGCTAGCACTGACGTAAACAATTTTTGCATTATTAGTATTTTTAAACTTTTTTACAAATTTTTTTCTTTTCCTTTTCTTTTTTTTTCTTTCTCCTCCACTGGTCACCAGGCCTAGGCGATGGTCTGCAACCAGCCATAGGTGAGGATGAGGCTTGACCCTCACCAACCCTTGTCTGTGAATAGTCGCCAGAGATTGCCAAGGCCTGCCAATCGACAAAGGAAGATGGAGAAAAAAAAGAAAAAGAACAAAGAATAGAAAAAATTCAAAAATTTATCAAAAATTCATAAAAACTAAAAGAAAAATTTGTTCACGTTTGTGCCCATTGTGTCACGTAGGATAGATGGCGGCCATATTAGTGAATTTCGATCAAAATTGGCTAGAATAACAAAATTGGCAAATTTAGTCCGGCAAATTGTCAAAAGATTTAGAACTAAATTGGCTAATTTAAAGGTTTATAACTGAATTGATATTCACACAATAGGTGTCGCGACTGAACTCCCGAGCCCTCTTTTTGGACAATATACAAAAAGCAGGGAGGCTCGCTTGGTACGTACTAAGTCTAAGTTCAGGACTTAACTCGGGCTCTCCCAAGGCCATACCATATCGCAACTTAGGATTTAAGTATTTAACATGCAAGTGGTTTATATCAAGGAGTCGCCACTAATCAATTTGGGGTAGGTCGATTAGAAACCCAAATTAGGTGACGGAAGGATCACCCTATTTCTACGAACCAGAGATTAACTGAATTCGGGGACTTGGTTATACTAGTTGAATAACTAATGTCCTTTCGGTACCATTTTACCCTGTTCATTTTTTGAAAACATTTGTCAAACAGTTTGGATTGATTTTATGATCTTTATCCTAACATGTGAGGTGATCAAGCAAGTGTATAATCAGAAATAATCAGCAGTTATGTAGATATGCAACCCTAGGGTTCTAACCCTAGATAAGTCAAATGATATTCAAAAACACAGCAGTTCATACAATTGTATTAAAAAAACATGCAACGCAATGATAATAGTAAAACATGCAACATACTACCGCGTGATTTTAGACTTGTTTAATTTAAATAAAACAACAACATGCATAATTATAAAAGATTAGAATACTCAGATAAGTCATGCAAAAAAAAATTCCGAAATTTTTTTTTTCAAAAAAAATCGAGATAAAAAAAAAGAAATAAGAAAATAAAAAGAGACAATTTTTTTTAAAAAAATTTAAGTTTTATTTTTAATTATTTTTGAAATTTTTTAAATTTTTTAAATTTTTATTAAAATAAAATAAAAAACTGGTCGGTCGGGTCGGATCCCGGGTCGGTCGGACCGACCTTGGTCCACAGACTCGACCCATCGCGTTAACCGAGTCCCGGCGAGGATCCGACACAGGTCAAAAAAGTCAACCCGCCATTGACTGGTCTCGACCGGATTGAGCTCGGTTGGGGCCCGGTCGGTGAAAAAGACAAAAATAGGACCGGTTTTGACCGGTCGAACCCGGCCACTGTTGATTGCGGAACCCGGTTGATCCGGGGAAGGAAACTCCGTGTGCGAGGGCGCCGCCGTGTCCGGCGGCCGCCCGAACAACCGGGCCACCCGTGGCTGGGTCTTCATCCTGGCCCGACTCACCTTTCCGGCTCCCGGGCTCGCGTTTGACGCCAACTCGCCGTGGCGACCAGATCAAAACGGTTTCGTTGGGGTATTTTGTCAAACACAGAGCTCGGCGGAAATCAAGCGATTCGACCTCCTTTCCGTGGCCGCAGTCGGCTCCAGCGTGCGACTAATCTCCGGCTAGGACTAGGGGCCGTGGTAGCGTTGGCATGGGCGAGAATCATGTGACTCGATCGGTAGCAGTCAACCGGACGCGATCTAGCAGTGGAGAGACGGTGTCGGGACAGGGGGTGCTCACCCGATTGTAAATACCACGCCGGGTGGCTCCAAAGGGTCGTACGGGCGCGGCGGTCAGTCGGCTCGCTCGGCTAACTCGGCTACGCCATGGAAATGGCCGACCCGCTTCGCCTTTATAGCCGACGACAACTTAACTTGTGCCTCCCCACGTCGGCCGATTTACCGCGACCGCCTAGGCTCTCGCGAACCGCGCCATAGGGTCATGCAGCAGGGGGCGCCATTGATGCACAGAAGGATAGAGGAATAGGGGAGGAGAGGGAGAAAGAGACAAGGAGGCCGGAGCTGGGAAGACGGACCGCACCATCGCCAATGCCGCCCTCGCGGCTTGTTCGGCCCTCCTCCTCGGCCAAATAGTATGTGAGGCAAAACTGCTCCGCTCGTTCGTTATACTGGCGGAACAGGGGAGAACAGTGCAAGAAAGGGACGGCTCGGCGCAAGGGGAGAAGGAAGAGAAGAGATGGGCCGGGCCAGGCCCCGCCGCACGGGGAGGAAAATAAAAAGGAAAAAGGGGCTAGGCCCGCGTGGGAGAGAAAAGGAAGAAGCGGGCCGAGCCTAGCCGGGGGGGAAAGAAAGAAAGAAAAGGGCTGGGGGCCCATGCGCGGGGAAAGAAAAAGGAAAAAGAAAAGGGACCGGGTTAGCCCGGTCCCGACCCAGCCCAGTGCGATTTTTTTTTTTAATTTTATTTAATTAATTAGACATTCTAGTAGGCCCTATTAAATAAAAACATGCCTAATTTCTATATGCAATGCATTTAAATTGAAATATTTTTTTGTTTTAGGAACTAAAAAATTAATTTCTAAATTTTGTGCATTTAGTTTTGGGCAAATTAAAAATGGGTGTCAACAGTTGCTCCTCTTTGAAGGTGAGCTCACAGAGATTGAGTTCGCAGAGGTTACATTCAAAGATAAAATGACACCTAAATTTGGTCCATGCATGCTCAATGAATGTTATTTTTGGCGAGACTGGAGTCCCATTTTTATGATGCGATATAAGATGATGCATGCTAAATCAAATAAAAAGATACCTGGGGCTACTTACCTTGCCAAAGGGTAGAGTAATTCGAGATAATTGATATTGTGTGTCGAGAACCTGAACCTTTCTTCGGTCGCCTTGACGGGGGAAATGGTTTGTCTAGGACCCAAACCTTTCTTTGGTTGCCTTGACGGGGATTTTGTTTGTCTAGAACCCAAACCTTTCTTCGATCGCCTTGACTGGATATTGTTTTTGTCTAGGACCCGAACCTTTCTTCGGTTGCCTTGACTGGGGAGGATTTGACGGTTTGCCTAGTGGGTCCTTGCCATCAGGTCTTGGAAAGCTCAAACGATGAGCACCTCGGGATCCTCGCTCGAGGATTTGATGGTTTGCCCGGGCCGGTCCTCGCCATCGTCTCTTGGAAAGCTCAAACGATGAGCACCTCGTGGTCCTCACCGAGGATTTGATGGTTTGCGGTCCGTCCTCGCCATCAGATCTTAGAAAGCTCAAACGATGAGCACATCGGGGTCCTCGCCCGAGAATTTGATGGTTTGCTTGCTGGGTCCTCACCATCAGGTCTTGGAAAGCTCAAACAATGAGCACCTCGGGGTCCTCACCCGAGGATTTAATGGTTTGCCTGCTGGGTCCTCGCCATCAGGTCTTGGAAAGCTCAAACGATGAGCACCTCGAGGTCCTTGCCCGAGGATTTAATGGTTTGCCTGCTGGATCCTCGCCATCAGGTCTTGGAAAGCTCAAACGATGAGCACCTCGGGGTCCTCGCCCGAGGATTTGATGTGAACAGAGGGAGTCAGTTCCGTGCTCGGAAGGATGAATAGAAGGGGCCAGTCCAATGTTCAAAGGGTACCATAACAATCGTAGGTACATAGATTTTTGGAACCATGCATGGGTAGAATATACTTACCTGGATACGTTCCTGCCTCTTAAGGGCATATCTCCTGTCAGACAAGTTTTTTGTGTGAACACATATGCATTCATCGGAGAAATAGACAACTGAGGTTGTTTTTGAATGTTGTACAAAATATCTTGACCAGCTAGTCAAGATGCTTTTTTTTTTCAAAGAAATACCCGGTTTACCTTCTGGGTAGTTTGAAAAGAAATCTAATGATTTTGGGACTGGGTAAAGGGTAGAATGTACTTACATGGGCATGTTCTCGAAGGTTTAATGTATTATCTGCTGAATAAGCAACCTTTTTTGGAGCATCTCTTTTGAGATGATAATGAGGGCTTTTCCAGTGCCCGAACTTTGTATTCTATCACTGGGGATTAAAACTCTGAGTTGTCAAAGATGATTAGTACAAACATGCATGCATTCATCAAGGATAGACAAGCTGGGCTATTCCAGAGTGTGCATTTGAAGATTCATGCATGATGATTTTGCCATGTTTGCAGCACCAAAAATCCACCGAGGGTTAATTAAGACAATTTTTTGCAAGGTGGGCTTTCTCGAGATGATGAACAAAGGACTTTTAGTCAGAGAGAACTTTCCACTCACTCTCATCGAAAAGGGTTGTTTGTCCCAACCATTAATGCGGGAACATCGAAAACACTCAGTCTGACCGCTATCATATCAATAAGGGTTTGAGTTTTCTCGCAAGCGATACGACACTGCCAATCTAAGAGGTCTTCTTCAGGGTTGTAATGTAGTCTTGGTCAATGGCTTAACAAAGGAGACTGTCCGAGTCAAGGCCACGAAAGAAAATATTCCGCAATCATCTCCGGGTTTACAAGTCAAGAACCCTGCAAAAGAAATAGAAATAGTCTTGCTCGCACCTCCTCGAGCGTTGTTTATAAACATTTGAAATCCCGCGTTAATTCAAGTGACCCAGTCAGAAGAGACTTCATGAGGGATGTAACATGGGCTTAGTTTACGGGTTGAAAAACGAAATGATCGTTAGGCTCAAAAATGTGTGTAAGGGTGAGAATTGGTGATCCTCTTGGCATTGTCACCAGTCTTCCTTTCCACTGTCAGGATCCTTTTGAAAGATTCCCTGGATAATCTCGTGTTTTAGCATCTTTAACAACTTTTTTTTAGAGAGCTTCAGTATCAAGCATTTCCCTAAATACCATTTTATCTATCATGTGGCAGATCTTTGCCAAGACAGAGTTCTCAAGCCGGAATTTATATCAAGGAAGAACTCAAGTTTGAACCCTTTGGGGTCGTATACTCTTAACCATTTAATAACTTTGAGGTATTTGAGAGCACGTTATCCAGAAAATAAGAACTCCTTTCTTCTCATCTTTTTCATCATTTTTCTTCTTCTCCTTTTCTTCTTTTTCTTTTGTTTTTTTTTATTCATGGGCATTGGCCTTGCTTTTACCAGGCACACTGCTTTTTCGTGCCCCTAATTTTTTAGCATTTTTTTTTGCTATTCTCTTGATCTTGTCAGGACTAGCCTAAATAAAAATTGATCAAAATAATGTTTTTAGGCTCTCGGAGTCTTCATCTTCATTCGGTACTTGATACCGTGATGCTCAAATTGTGGTGACGTTTGCCTTGCCCTAGCGTGGAGGATGATCACCAATTGGGTTTGTACGAAATGAAATTGCCGGCTCAATTGGGCTAGCAAAGGATATGAGTGTATGAGATAGAAAAAGAATTGCTCTTCGCCATCTTAGGGCATTTAAATTAACGAGAGAGTTCATTTGCAATAAAAACACTCAAAGATTAATACAAGTGAGAGCAAGAAAATTTCTATTCGTCTTTTCACCTTGTGCGAGCTGTTACAGCTAATGATCTTAGAAAGTTTTAGATATTACAAACTCTCCATTCTTCTTGTCTTGCTCAGTGAAAACATCACTGTTATCAATAAGATCATTAGCATTCTGGACAGGCATTAGTTTGCTGCTTCTTTCTTGACAAAGCCCTCTTAGTCTCGACTGTCCGGGCGTCGATGGTGTGCTTGTCTTGG
Source organism: Syzygium grande (assembly GCA_024733475.1). Classification (NCBI taxonomy): domain Eukaryota; kingdom Viridiplantae; phylum Streptophyta; class Magnoliopsida; order Myrtales; family Myrtaceae; genus Syzygium; species Syzygium grande. The sequence goes on from JAMXDD010000006.1 coordinate 38,136,780, forward strand.
AGGACTCAGTCGAGGATCACAGGTTTCATGAAAACAGCGAGGTCGAAGCCATGGGGGCAGTGACCAAAAAGAAGGAATGTTTTTCTTATTTTCTCTGAGTTTGAATCCATCATGTGAGGCTAATTTACCTCAAGCTGCCCCAATGTGGAGTGGTTCTTGACAGGGTAATTTGAAAGGAACCTCCGAGTGTACGGGATCAAAAATGGTCAAGCAAAGGATCAGTGGTAGTATATGGGGTAAAGAAATGAACTGCCTCTCGTCACTTTGGCTATCGTACCCTATGCGAGAAATCCCTTTACCTTGTAGAAATGAAACTCTTTCACTCCTCCTGCAAGAGTTTGGTACGTGAGAATGTATATAGACCAAGGGTTGCCTCTCATCACCTTGACACACCTCGTTCAACACGCCAGAGCAGTTCGACACCACTTGTCGAATTGTCAAAATTTTCACAGGGAATTGGTGAATTGAACAGGCAAAATTACCATGCAAGAGTCCCTTCCATGTAATGCACTTGAGGAAGAAAATAACATCCATTTTCTTTAATTATTTCTTCCTTCTTATTTCTTTCTACTCTTATGAGAAAAGTTTCTTTAGAAAAAGAGATACTTACCTATGGCTGGGACAATGAGGCATACCTGCAAGGTAATAAGAAAGATCATGTTAATGAATGGTTTTTTAAGGGATAGGAATTGGAAACGATACAACGTTACCCTTTGCGATTCCATTCATTGGAGATTCAACTGACAACTCCTTAAGTTTTCTCGGATGTCAGTAACCCCATTCTGACAAAAACATGAGCTTATGTTAGAAGTGAGATGATTGAGGGTAAATTGAGAACGATACAGATTACCCTTCTTCTATTTTGCCTTCAAGGCTAGTAGAGTCTTTTCTCATTTTTACTTTGTTCAGCCTTCTCTATCTCAGTCTGTTTCTCTATGTTCTTGGCCTCGAAGCTCGAATGAGATCCTCTATAATTAAGGGTGCCTCCAGTTGGAAAGTCTTATTGTCGGCACATGCTGTGCCAACACGATTCTGGCATGCTGAGATATTTCTCGAAAATCCTTTGATTCCCGACATGCACAAGGCATGTGCAATTGCTTGCATGAGGATCTTCGCAGCAAAACTAATCTCTACTTTAAAGGTCTTTGACCGATATAGGCATGACTGACATCGAGACCTCCATGATTGGTGGGACTAGAATTGACTCTATCTTGTCATATGCAAAGTTCTTTCCAGTTGCTTACATAGGATCTCTATTCAAATTTGCCCTACATAAAAGGAAAGAATGTGTCATTTCTAAGCTAAAGTGGATGAACATTAGGAACGAAATACACCCCTTTTTTTATAGACTAGGGGATTGCATGCCCCATAGTCTACTTTCCCAATTAAGCATTTCTTTGACTCTGTAGGGCTGATGTCACCCACTGGCAGTAATGAGATTTGCCCCATGTTTCATTTAAAGATTGAATGATTTTTGCTCGGACTGCCCCTATCAGATTAGTTGGTCCGCTAGCCTTACCAGGGTCTGATGTCCTCTTCAGTTTGTGCCTTTTCCAAATGTCTCTTTTGTAATAACAAATCAAAAAGAAGTATGCTCTGAAACATAAAGTGAGCGAGTTATAAAAACAAACAGGGCTATGGGCATGCATGCTTTTCCAACACCATTTTTGTCCTCTTGAAAAATGACAAATCGTTTGTTTTATTTTCAAAAGCTTAGAAACAAAGAAGCATGAGGAAGCCCAGGTCTCAGAACACTTTCCTTTACATGGTTGAATATCATCAACGGGCCGGTTTGGGATACTTCCTCAGGCCCTCAAAACAAAATATTTGTAATTCTTTTGAATAATACAGGTGAATTACATTTGTTGGAATGGAAATTACAATACTGAAATTTCAAGCATAATTACAAATTCAGAAAACTGAAAATCTTAGAAAACAGCTAAAACTTTAGAAAGCAAGAAAAGCTCTCCGATAGGGGAGGATTCAAATTATTAAATATGCCTCTATTCTAAGGGAGGAAAGCTGAATCTTCAGTTTACTCAACGACGATATCCGCGCCTCCTGCTTGATTGGGTGGTACGTTGCGGAATGAAAACATCTTCGCATCCAACAATTTCTGGACCTTATTTTTTAGGACCACACAGTCATCTACGGAATGTCCCGTTTCACCCAAATGATAATCACATGCCTTGGAGGGATCGTAATTGGGGAAGTGTTCAGGATTTTCACGCTTTGGCTCTTTAGCAAGCAACCTCTTTTCGAGGAGAATAGTCAGGATCTGAGACATCGACAAAGGAAGTGGCGTGAACTGCTTTTTGTTATTTCGCTTTTGGGGTGGCTTGCGGCCTGAGGCCGGTTGCTATCCACTCTTCATCTGAACCATTGGGAAAGAACGAACGGTTTGGGTGTATGCAACATCCGCATCTGTCAGGGGTTCTTTCTCCTTCTTCATGCCAAGTTTCTTGCTTATGGAAGTGGGGTTTGTGAACCACCCCTCACATAATCCTATTTCAATTCATTCGCCCATAGGAATAAGACGATTAAGGGATTCAGCAGTGGCACTAACTAGTCCGTGTCTGTATTTGTACGGAAGTGACTTTATGAACAACTTCACTTGTTCCTGATCAGTGAGTTGTGGGGTAACCTGGGCAGCTAGATTTCTCCATCGAGTGGCGTACTCCTTGAAGGATTCACTCTTCTTCTTCTCAGTGCGCTCCAGATCGTCACGAGTGAAAGTGATATCGAGGTTGAATTGATACTACTAAAGAAATGCATCAGCGGCATCATCCCACGATTTAAAAGCGTCCATATCTTTGGACATATGCCATGTCAAAGCCGGCCCAGTCAGACTTGCTTGAAAAGTCTGAATCATGAGGGGTTCATTGTCAACGTACTGAGTCATCCGCACATGATACATGTGTAAATGATGTCTGGGGCATGATGTGCCATCATATTTCTCGAATTCTAGCATCTTGAACTTTTTTGGTATTTTGACCCGTTTGTATATAGACAAGTCGAGTGGGACAGCGTGCTGCGGGTCTTGTAGTTGCTTCAGCATCTCCTCGACCTTTGCAAGGCGTTTGTCCTGTTCTGTCATCGGTACAGCTTCAAATTCAGGCTTCATAACGGCGAGGGGAAGCGGATTGTCCTCTAGTGGGGGCATTTTGCTATCGCTAGCGGAGGCTTTATCTTTTTCAATGGACGGTGGTGATAACACCACCTCAACTGCTGCAGACGTGCGCGTGAACTTGCCCTGAATGGATTTCACCTGCTTTGTGAGATTTTGGATCGCGTTGAGGACCAGCTTCATTTCGTCCTCCATAGCATTGAGACGGACGTTTTCTTCAGCCATTTTTATAACCACCTGTGAAAACGTTCAAATAAATAAGTATAATGCCCAATAAAGAAGCATTTTATGACCTATGGATATTATTATTGCATAATTTATTTATTTGCAAAGAAGAGAAAAATTTTTATAATACCTATGGAAATTTTTTTCTCTTCAGCCATTGAGAGAGAATTTTTTTTTTATTTATATATATTACAAGCGGCATCCCCGGGGTTCGAACCCCGGTCACCTCAGACCCTGAGGCTACATCCCTGGATACCACTGGGTCAAAGGCCGCGGTGGTGTCACAAAGAGGCAGGAAAATTTATTTAAAACTTAAAAACGGCCCGAGCTATATTAGCATTAGTACATCCCAAAAATACTTTTAAGGACGAAAACCGAAATCCCTGAACATAATTTCCTATGAAAGTATAAAAGATGGGAGGTTTTAACAAAAAGGGCGTCCTTCCCGGATGCTCATTCCATAGACAATGGGGAATCTATAGCCTCTTGGAGCTGCTTATTTTCATGGACAAGCTCCATAACAAACGTATTCCTTGTTTATAGACCGCAATCAACGAGTGATTTAATAGTAACAAATCAATTAAATAAGTGGGCTATATAATAAAATGAGAAAGGGATAGAATATATACCTTTCCTTAAACCATGACAATCACAATGACATACACATGAGGAGTGAGGCTCGATTTCTATCTAGACTGGCTTAGTAAAATGAAATTCAAAGGGTGCCTGACCGTCGCAGTCTTGCGTTAGTGTCAAGTCCTTTTAACCTCGGCCAAATCGAAAGACATATCTTATAGTCACGCGAATAGCGGCTAAAGATATTTCTTTACGATTTTTAGAAATAAATTTCGGAAAAAAAAAGGCAACCTCTAGATCGCGGACTCACATTCGAGGTCGTATTTTTCTTAACACCATCCTAAAATGTCCTATCGCGGCCCAGGTCCGGCAGCGTGGTTGTGTGTGTAATAGTGTAATGCTAAATCATTAAAGCATGCACAACAATTTATAAACAATCAATCCGAACCTGCAAGACAAATAACACCTTAATGTCAGGCTAATACCTAGAATCCTTGCTGCCAAACAAAAATTATTTTGAACAGGGTAAAATTTTGGCTTAAGTCCACTTTAGAAAATGCAAGTCCCCAGTAGAGTCGCCAGTCCGTCGCAACCGAACTCCCGAGCCCTCTTTTTGGACAATATACAAAAAGCAGGGGGGCTCGCTTGGTACGTGCTAAGTCTAGATTCAGGACTTAACTTGGGCTCTCCCAAGCCATACCATATCGCGATTTAGGGTTTAAGTATTTAACATGCAAGTGGTTTATATCAAGGAGTCGCCACTAATCGATTTGGGGTAGGTCAATTAGAAATCCAAATTGGGTGACGGAAGAATCACCCTATTCCTACGAACCAGAGATTAACTGAATCCAGAGACTTGGTTACACTTGTTGAATAACTAATGCCCTTTCAGTACCATTTTACCCTGTTCATTTTTTGAAAACATTTGTCAAACAGTTTGGATTGATTTTAGGACCTTTCTCCTAACATGTGAGGTGATCAAGCAAGTGCATAATCAGAAATAATTAGCAATCATACAGATCGGCAACCCTAGGGTTCTAATCCTAGATAAGTCAGATGACATTCAAAAACATAGCAGTTCATGCAATTGTATTAAAAAAACATGCAACGTAATGATAATAGTAAAATATACAGCGTACTATCGCATGATTTCAGACTTGTCTAATTTAAATAAAACAACAACATGCATAATTATAAAAGATTAGAATACTCAGATAAGTCATGCAAACGAAATTTTTTTTGAAAAAAAATCGAGATAAAAAAAAACGAAATAAGAAAATAAAAGAGACAATTTAAAAAAAAATTTAAGTTTTATTTTTTAATTATTTTTTGAAATTTTTTTTAAAATTTTTTTGAATTTTTTAATTTTAAAAAAATAGAAAAGAAAAAGGAAAAGAAAATCCCTTTTTTTAAAATTTTTAAATTTTTTAATAAAATAAAATAAACCGGTCGGGTCGGGTCGGATCCGGGTCGGTCGGACCGAAACCAGTCAACGGACCCGACCCATCGATGACCGGTCGGATTTTGATCCTACCCGGTCAAAGTGTCAACCCGAGTCGGACGGTTGGGCCCTATTGGGGACGGTTCAGTGGAAAAAAGACAAAATAGGGCGGTTAGGCGGTGAACCCGGCCACATTTGATTGCAGACCGATCGAGCCGGTGCGGACCCGGTTGGTCGAGGAAGGGCTCCAGCGTGCGTGGGGCCTTGCAGTGAAATCCAGCGGCCAGCGGTGGCCCAAACCACCCATAGCGCAGGTCTTCATCCGGCCCGACTCACCTTTCCGGTGGCCCAGGCTCGCCCGTCGACCGCCCGACTTCGGTGGCCCGAAGCAAGCGAATCAAAAACCGGCCATTGGGGGTATTTTGTCAAACACACAGGGGCTCGGCGAAAATCAAAGCGATTTCAAAACACCTCCTCGGTGAGACTAGGGGCGGTGACCTTGGCGTCGGCGCGGGCGAAAGTCATGTGACTCGATTAACGGCCGGAAGCGCTGGGTCCCATGGTTAATCAATAGAAAACAAGGCAAAACAGAGCCGGTTCCCAGGCCGGGAGAGCTTCCACTGCTGACAACGCCTGGGGCTTCCGGTTGATCAAGGGGCGACGCAACGCTGGCCGAGGACTTTGTAAAACCCACTCTCATCTCTTTCTCTCTCTATTCTCTCTCTCGTCTCTCTGTTTTTCTCTCTTTGTTTCTCTTTTGAAACGCTGACCCACCTCCTCTTCCTCCCTGGTTTTTGTAGTGGCAGGGGAGCCATTGCTCTGCTCCCCGTGCAGTCAGGTGATTTAATGGCCCACACCGCCCACGCTGTTTTGAAGACTTTGTGGCCATTAGGCCGCAAGGTGGGGTCAAGAAGGGAAGAGAATAGGGGGAAGAGAGGGGAGGAGGAGATAAGGGAGGCCTGTTTCAGGGGAAGATAGGCATTATCGCAGGGCCCCGCGGGCGGTTTGTCTAGGGCCTTCCTCCGCCAAATAGCGACGACGGCACGAGCGCGCCGCCGAACTTCAAGGGGCGGAACAGGGGAGAACAGGGCAAGAAAGGGACGGCTCGGCGCAGGGGGAGAAGGAAGAGAAGAGATGGGCCAGGCCAAGCCCAGCCGCACGGGGAGGAAAATAAAAAGGAAAAACGGGCTGGGCCCGCATGGGAGAGAAAAGGAAGAAGCGGGCCGAGCCCAGCCGGGGGGGAAAGAAAGAAAGAAAAGGGCCGGGGGCCCATGCGCGGGGAAAGAAAACGAAAAAGGGGCTGGTCGGGTCAAAATTTTAACCCGTCCAAAGGTGATTTTTAAGTTTATTTAATTAATTAGACATTCTAATAGGCCATATTAAATAAAAACATGCCTAATTTCTATATGCAATGCATTTAAATTGAAATATTTTTTTATTTTAGGAACTAAAAAATTAATTCCTAAATTTTGTGCATTTAATTTTGGGCAAATTAAAAATGGGTGTCAACAATAGATTTAAGACTTTTTTTGGTAATTTTCCCATGTGTGGCGTGTTTTCAAAGATAATTTTGAAATAAAAACGAGTAACGTTCATTCTAAAATTAAAACGATTGATTTAAAAATTCATGGAGTTTCCATTGTTTCCCTCTAAATAAAAGCAACCATGCGGATGACCAAGAAAGGAAGGGTTTTTTCTATTTTTGGTGAAATATAAACATTTTCGTCATTTTCTTTCTCAAAGAGAATTTCAAAACTTATCAAACATGTTTTCCACAGAAAATAAATTATTTGGGTGCTTACGGCGTATCACGTTGTATTTTCTTAGTTTTATGACCTTCAATTGTCTTTTGCGCTCAAGATCTTGTTATCAAAATCACACTACAGAAAGAGAGAGAGATGCATAACTATCGGGAGACCTTATTCAATATGGCATCATCGTCTCCATTGTCATCGGAGACCACGTCCTCTCAAGAGGCTGTTTTCTATCCTCTTTCTTTCCTTTGTTGATTTTCTTCCAATTTTTTTTTGTTTTATTGTTGATAATATACCAAAGCAAGTAGGGTGCCCCTCAGACGACGTTTTGCAAACTTTTGCCAAGTGAACAGTGCGGTGCTGACAAGTCGACGGAGTATTTGAAATGCTTTAGGTGACGGTACAAATTGAGCTAGCCAAAAGTTCACAATGAAAGACGAAGTATGGAATAGAAAGAAGCGTTAATACCACGAAAAACTCTAAACTGGTATATCTATGATAAATTTAATCAAAACTAATTTTTTGATTACTAAAAACCCTAAATCAGTACACATGTAACAAATTTATATCAAACTAATTTTTTGACCACCAAAAACCCTAAACTTGTACACTCGTGATAAATTTACCCTCCGTTAAATTGAATTAATACAAAAAAAAACTCATAAACTTATACACCTGTGACAAATGGAGGGTAAAACCCTAAACTGGTACATTCGTCAGCTGTCATATGTCATTTAACTCAGTAATTTGACAATATGATTTAGCGGAAATTAACGAAAGGTAAATTTATCGCAGGTATATCAATTTGAGGTTTTTGGTGATCAAAAAATTAGTTTTAGGTAAATTTGTCATAAGTGTATCAATTTGGAGTTTTTTCGTGGTATTAATCCTAGAAAGAAAAACTCCAAGTTAATTCACCAAAATATAAAGTATTTTATCCTAATGGAAGCGCTAATTACATGTGGTCGATTCGGCCCTCCTCGATCTTATAGCCATAAAGCAAGCGTCAAAAGACGGTTGCGTAAATTTATTGGGTCAAAACCCTCAAATCCTGGAACCTTTCGTTATGCACTAAAGCCATGATGATTAAAGAAAAGTGAATGCCCAAGATGTCGCACTTACCGCGAACGTATGGCGAGCAATAGCTTCGCAACAGTGGATGCCAAGGACTAGCACAAGCCCTAGAATCTGAAGCACTTGAGCTCCCACCGAGCACCTCATTTCCATAAACAGAGAAAGAAAAATTTATATGTGTTCTTCTGTCTTGCCCCTTAGTTTAGCGGATCGCGAGAAGTGGCTATTTATACACTGCGAATTAATGGTGATGGGAGATGTCAAACCAGCGAGAATGTAGGCCCCCTGTGCTTGTCGGCATGACATTTTATGCGGTTAGCTGAGCGCAAACATTTTCACTCGGCTCACCCTCTCGTGTACAAGTTGTAGGTTCTCACCATTGATGTCACGCTCATAAACAAGATCCAGAAATAATTTCACAGAAAAGGGTTCGATCGAATGATTAAACGTCGGATTTGGATGCATCAGATCTCGGTATCGAGTCACAAAAGATGCCTTCGATTTGAGGTATTCTTGTAGGCCATGCCGACCACCTGGCGAGCAAAGTCTTGTCCAATGCGCATGAACGCAGCCTTTTGCATGTATTCATAGGGGTTGATCGAGCTGATTTGGAAAGGTCATCCGAAACGAGTTTAGTTCAAAAAGCTTACGTCCGGTGAGCCCAAAAAGATTTGAGAAAGTTTTGGGCTTATGCATGGAGAGTCAAAGGTCGGGTCTCAAAGCGAATCATGCCACCGTATATTGTGTGTGCTTATGGAACTACATCGCCGTTCCCAAACACCTCTGAGTCTGAGTGTGCCTCTTCTGTTTTTTCTCAGACGTTTTTTAACTTCCGAGCCTATTCAAACTCTCTCTCCCGTTGGGCATGCCTGTGTTGCGGGACATGCATCCTCCTCTTTCGCATGTCAATGTAACGCACTATATTTAGGGGCCAAATGCAATCTTCCAATTCCACCCCTAAATTTTTTTTGTCTAGTAAAAGATTATCAAACTTTCAAATTAATCCCAAGTCTTGCCACACATTCAAATATCGCAACTAGTTTCCTCAAGATTATCAATATCAGGAAACTACACTGCTACTGCTGTTCCATATGAATGCGAAGGTGCTGATGAAAATGCAGGTACTGATAATAAACCTCTAACTGATATTGATATTAATAATTTTGAAGAAACTCATTGAGATTTTTTGATTCGTGACAAGATTTGGAACCATAATGAAAGTTGGGTTTTATTAACCAAAAAATTGGGATTGAACCTAAAGTTGAGAGTTTTTTTTTTAAAGGAAATTAGACCCTATATTTAGTATGGCATCCATATTAGGCACGTAATTCGCTCTCCCAGAGTTGCGTGAGAGCGATATTAAATCAATGGAGCAAGTTGATGTCTTCAATTTGCTCTCTCTCTATGCACCTCACTCTATCATGTCGCGACCTAAATTTTCCTTAGGCTAATGGATTATTAAGACTAAGCTTAACTCGGGCCCTCCCAAGCCCTACCAATTCGCAACTTAGGGTTTAAGTTTTTAACATGCAAAAGTTTTTATGCTTGGAGTCGCCACTAATCTATTTATGGTAGATCGATTAGAAACCTAAATAAAACATAGGGAGATATGTTTTATTCCTACGAACCAGAGATTCTAAGCTCGGGGACTTGGTTACGCTAGATCTAGTCTAACGCCCTTTCGGTACCTTTTCTTCTCAAAAATATTTATGCAGGCAGTCTGGATCCATTTTATTATCTAATTACTAACATGTGAGGTGTTCATGCGGGTGCGCAAACCACCAAAGTAACACCCAATAATCAAAACATTAAATAAATTGCAAGATTGGGAGAATTACTTACCTCGAAGCAAAGTAAGCATCTGCATTGTTAGCTAGAAAATCACATCAACAACCCTAATATGATTTCTATTTAACAAGCAACTCACTCAATATTTTTTGGATTTTCAATTATTTAAATGAAAACTAACCTATATGTAATGACATACAAAAATTAACATGCGATTAATGCAACCTAACATGCAAACTATATGTCATGCGACGATATGACCTAATTCTAATGACGGACAAATGATTTATTTTTTTTTGGTATTTTTAAATGAAATTCGGAATAAAAAATGCCTAAAATAACATGCAATCTAACAACTTCTTTTTTTTTGCGTATTTTCATGGAAATTCGGAATCTAAAAATAACCTAAATAATCTATTAGGATTAGAATAATACCTAATTTAAACTAGGAAATAAATTATCTTGAGTCCCAATTTAAATTAAATAATTATCTTATCTTCTAGATACATTTAGGATTTCCTAAACATGCAAAACTCCTAATTTAAATCCTAACTAATGTATTTTTTTTGGAATTTTTTATTTAAAAAAAAACAATCAAACAAAGATAACAATCGCACTCAAACAATCCACGCAATCCGCAAGATTCTTCAAATTTAGATAAGGCAAAGAAATCAAACTAACGGTCGTATCTATAGGGTTATAGATATCGACGGAAAGTTGATTAGTCAAATTTGGAAAGCAAATAAAATTTATTATCATGTCCAAGTGATAATGGACAAGATAACGATTTTCCATATCGCCGCGTATTGTACCTTAGGGATAAGGTCAGATAGTCGTCCAGATACGTTGCCAAATTAGAATAATTCCTAATTTTGGGTGTTTTCGAATATTGCGAATATCGCAAATATTATCCTAAGATTTAGTAATCCACCAAAGAATATCCACGAAATATTCAAACACCGAAAACTTAGGAAATTAAATATTTCGGAAAGTATTTGGATAATGATCTTACCTAACTTGCGGATATCTTCCAAATTCGAACTCGGTTTCAGATTGAGGCTTGCGGATCGAAACGGTGTGACTGGCGGTGGTGCTCGGTGTTGGCTTCTTGGTACGATTTCCTCGTTGCAGTGAGGAGTTTGGCAACGACGACAACACCTGCAAAACAAAAGCAAGAACAAGCAACGTCGGGCTTGCAATTGGTGCATGTCGCCGAGAGTAGATTATGGCCGAAGGTGCAACGATTCGCGGATTGACTTAGTTTGCTTCGCCGGTTCAACAAAGTGGCTGCAAATCACGATGGAAGCGAGGGAGGACACAACGGAAAGCTTGATGAGGGCGTCACCCAATCAACGCAGCGATGGTGCCGTTGGAAATGGGCTTGCTGAATGTTTTTCGTTCTCAAGGCCACTGTTGGCCTTGCAAAGGACCCTTCTTTTCAAGCGGTGGTCAAAGTCCTCCTTTGTCACCAGATTTTCACCACTTGGCCCTCTCTATGCTATTTTCTTTTGAAGTTTCTTTTTTTGAGCAGTGCTGGAACTCCCGGCTCTGAATGTCTCGCTTCGTGTTGATGGAGACCCGGTCGGGATAGCGTTCCGACAAACTGCGGTAATGTCAGCAGGGGAATCAGCAAACTTGAAGGATGAGCTGGAAACTTCGCTGGGATTGTCGGTGGTCGGTGAGAGGAAAACAGCAGCGAAGTCGGGGGCGGGCCCGCGTGTCCTGGCCGCAGAAAAGTGGGGCTCGGCCTTGGAGGATCAGGGCGGGCTCTCTCTTTTTCACTCTCACTCTCTCAACGTGTTCTCTGTATATTATGGGCACTCTCTCGGTGTTCTCTCTGTATATTATAGGCTCTCTCTCGTGTGTTCTCTGTGTGATCAGATCCTTCCGAAAAGCCCCCTCCATGCATGGCCTCACTCTCCTTTATATAGGCCAGGATATCAAACTTTGGACAAGGAAAAGAAATATATTCTTTTATCCCTTCCCAATAACGTGAGATTCACTTTTTCTCCTTCCCTTTCTTTATTATTTTGCCAACATTGTGTGAATATTGCCAGAGAATCATGCATCAATTCTTTCCTCTTTATTCAATGCCGGTCAATTTTCTTGCTCCCATGATGACCGAATTTTCTTAAAATCCGGCTCAATGCATAATTTTCCTTCCAAGCGTGGATGGGCTTCTCCATATGCAAATCAGTGGCCGCGTACATGATGCTCTTCTTTATATTTGTTCCTTCAAATAGTTAAGCATGTCTGAGTATCTTTGGGAATCTATGCCGATTGTATTGTTTGTGACAAAAATCTTGATAATATCAAACTTTATTGTTTCAAATATTCATCAAATTTTCCTCACTTGATACACATGATTTTAGCCACTACGGGCTTAGTCCAGTTAAGCTCAAAACTATTCACTCAAGTCCATCCACCGCCGGTCCAATGCAAATGCAACTAAATGAGCCTATGCAAATGCTTCTAATATCTACATGTATTTTAATATTTTTTTTTAGAGACCAGGATCGATTCTTAATTTTTTATGTGAAAATTAACTAACTAGATCGCCAAAATTTAGGTGTCAACATATCACAATAGGGAGATTCTACGGACGGAATTGAAAAAGATATTATGTCCGTGAAATCTCTGTCGAGTTTCTGATGTGCACTCCGATCATAGTCACGATGTGAAAGCATAGAAAGGGAGACTACTGAGTCATCATCGTTGTCAAATCATGCAGAAAATAATAATTCAAAATAATATAGAGTGGAACGATATGATGAGTGGTTGAATATTGCAGAGCTAGGTAAATCTGTCTAGAAATCACGAAACAAGCAACTAATACTGTATACAAGGCCACGAAAATGCTCTCACTTTATATCGAATAATCGCCCGCTTCATTCACTTTCTCCGGTAACTATCATATTCCTCTTTTGACATAACGATCTCGCTTCGCGTACCCTCATGTCTCGTGGGTCCCACTAATAATTTATAACATGGAAATGGGCATCTAATTCAGGAGTTAATGAAAGAACTTAAATAATTGAGACATTATTTGTCGATAATGATTGAACCCCTACGTCCACGAATTGCGGGTCGCCTCACGGCATTGTGAGTCGCATCCTGTTCCCAAATTGGGTACATTGAATTTGGTAGCAGTGCAATGATTTTTCCCAGCCTTGCCCCAACCTACACGCTTGACAAAATGCTCGGCAATGAGATTAGTTTGGCCACGTGGTGATGGATTGCCATTACCTTACGCACTTTTGCCAATTTTACTCCTAAACTTTTTAATTATGCTAATTATATCATAAATCTTTTCACTTTTTATCAATTGAGTTCATCCGATTAATTTTGGTCCGAAATCGCTGACGTAAACACCGACCATCCCACGTAGCGTCGCCGACGCTGACATAAATAATTTTTAATAGTATTTTAATTTTTTTCCTTTTTCTCTTTTCTTTCTCTTTCTTTTTTTTTTCCCTTCTTCCTTTGGCCGGTAAGGTCGACCTGGCCGACCTCTAACGAAGCTCGCCTCGACGCCTCACCCACCCCTGGCTAGGCAGCCAAGACGAGGTCAGCCTTATCCAGCCATGGCGAGGCTAACTTCTTGTCGTTGGGTTCTCCCTCGCCCAGTGAAGGTTGGTGGAGCAAGGCTTGGCCTTGCCAGTAAAGTTGGTTTTATGGTATTTGATAATAAGCAAAATCTACTTAAAACAACTTGTATCGTAAAAAGTGACTGCAAAGTGAAATTAACATCTTCCTTGTTTATTATGTAATCCATCAATATTCATAAATTACGAAGAAACCAAGGAATAAATTATGAAACCATATTTGCGAAATATTATGTATGATCAGTTTTTTGAAAATGCGGAAAAACATGAACATGAAGTATATTCAGGAGATAATAGAAGACTTATGAAAATAAAAAATAAAGTTACCAGAAAAAAACTGAAAAAAATTTGATAAAAGGTAGCAAATAGACATTGAGGGATCTATTCTTTACACTTGTATGCGAAGCAACCGAGTAATTCTCCGTCGAATGTTGGATCCATAAACAATTTCCCGAAAATAGCTTTTTATCGAACAAACTGACTCTTGACGAAGTTGACAACTTATTTGATAATTTCTTTAATCCCTCTTCTAAAGTAAACTATGACGTCATTAATTTGGACTGCCCTCTTCTTGCATCAATTTCGTCTTACGCTCCTTGACAACTGACAAATTCGATGCTTAGCTATATAAGATTCAGTCTTCGCCTGCTTTGAAAAGTCCAAGGAAGTACTCAGCTTGCGGCCCCATTTGGTTAATGTGTACGCGTTCATGTTGAAATTTCATCGTAAAACTGCACTTAGAATCCTCACATAGCTAGGGAAAAGTCTCTCTAGGCTTGCACGCTAGACCAATAGCTTGTTCTCCACTCTGCGCAAAATTATTGACTCTTGCATCCGATTAATCCTAACCCTTTTGTCATATCCCTTTTGGTTGGCCCGCCCAAAGAAAAAATGTGATGTTATGAAGATAAACCGTGTACGGCCTGACTCGATTATTGCACCATGATATGAAGACAACATCACCTGTAACATTCAACAATTAATGCCGATGAAGATAAAGTCACATGTACATTCAACAACTAACGCCCCAATTGAAGACAACACCCCATATAGAATCTGAATTTGGCACTAGCAATAGGTAAGTGTCAAACTTGTCTTTCAAAAAAGCTTAACTTTTCCAAATGGTTTTCTAAATTTGGTGGGAGTTGACATGGACCGGAATCAGATTTTAAAGAAAGAAATCTAAAGGCCAAAAGGCCCAAATACACATTCAGGTCCATTGATCTTGAATGCTTGTAAGGGTGAGCATCGGTCAAGAATTATACCTACACCCAGGGCCTCTTAAAACTTTTATTGTGTGGGTTTGTCCTTAGTCTTGAGGCTTTAAGGTTGGTCCAACCCGAACCAACCCTATAGATATATATATATATACAAATCCTAATTATATAATTATAAGTGCCCCTCCTACATTTCTACCGTAATCCTCTAGCGAGTCTCACTCTCACGCACCCTCATTCTTGGATTACCTCTAAAATCTTCAATTTTCATCTCTTCAGGTGTAGTCTCTTTGTTTTCTCTTTATTCATTTAAACTCAAGAGTCGATTATCTTCCCCTCCCTTTTGCTCTTCCACCTCTGGTGATTGAACTGTCTCTATCTCTAACGCTATGTGTGTGTCCCTGATTCTTTTTGCTGTTTCATCTCTGCCTTTTTTTTAAAAAAATTTTTTGCTGATTCATCTATTATGAGTCGTCGTGGACGACAGGCTTAGCTTTATTGGAATTGAGTGTTTTGCTTGGTTGTGATTGGCGATAGGAGACTCCATGTTTCGGATAAGTTAGACTTAAGGTTTTAAGGATTGAAGCTTTTAGGATGAACTTGCCAGCAACCAAGCAAAACACTCCATGTTTCGGACTTTTTAGGTCGAACTTTTTAACACAAAGGGAATCCTTGTTAGCAAGTGTCCAATGGTGAGGGCGCCAAATGGCGACTCCAAGGGAGTGGAAGGTGGGGTCCTCTATAGTGATTAGTAAGGAATAAGATGAATTTCTACATTTTTAGTTTATTTTTTTATTAAAACTCTTGTTCTTTTTTTAAAACTTACTTGGCCATCATCATTTTAGTTTTTAATTTGCTAATTTAATTTTTCTAATTTTTTACAGTTAAAAATTTATCGCATAAGCGCGCCACGCTAGCACCGTGAGCCTAGGCATGTAGGACACTTGACGGCAAAATTTGTTGTAATTGTAACAGAGTTAAATTGGCGAGTTGAAAAATAGTCTATGGTAAATGTGTTTAAGTGGTCCAATTTTTTTCTTTTGGTATTAACTATTTTAAAAATGAAGATATATAAGGGGCCATTGGGTGAAAGGTGATGTATATTTTTTGTTAGAGATAATTATGATGCTTCTCTTGAATATTTGATTATAATAGAAATAATTATGATATTTCTCTTGATTCTCCATATCTCTTAGGATTATGTGCATATTTCCCTTTAATTGTGCATTATCTTAAATAGTCATCTACTAAAAATCTATAAATAGGCTCATGTATTCTTCTCGTTTACACAATGAAATATACAGAAATTTCACAATTCTCTCTTTCGCTTTTTTATTATTTTGGTGTTAAAGTTAGATGATCCTGAAGTATACCAAGTGCACATCGCACTGGCGAACAACCATGATTGTAAACCTCGAATATCGTATCATCTTCTTGGTTTATCTCGTTCGATAGTGACATCATATTCCATGTCAACCTGTTTTGTTCTCACGTAGTTTGCACAGCATCCATGGAGCTTGTCACGACGACCAGCCTGCTGCCGCATCGACAGCCTCCTGCTGTCCTGCATGTAGCTTGTATTGGTGGCACAACAACCCACAACAGCCAGGTAAGTAGCCAAGTCAATGTCAATTAGATCTCTCTTTAGTAAGTAACAGCCATGTTAGTTGAACCGTGACGAACGACCAAGCGTTTTCCGGATTTTTTTTGTCCAAACTTAAGTTGACTTCTATGCACCTTGAGTTTGAGAGGGATGATATTTTCCCATGTTAGAGGTAATTAGGATATTTCACCAACATTAGTACAGCTATGGCTGTCCCTTGGAGCAGGTGGCGTGCCTTTTTATCGTGGGTTGGCTCCATGTTTGCTTCACTGCGAGTCAGATAAAACTAATTATCAATCAAAAAGAAAATCACAACATACAAAGACAAGCAAGAGCAGATTAATCTCTTTCTCTCTCCCTCCGGGTCATTAATTAAGACTATGGTAAAAGAGATCGCTTCTCATAGTTCAACAGCTTCCACATGACACACTAGCTAAGTTCCAATGGAACACGAGATCATGACTCAAAAACTAGAAGGCCACAGAAGTTGGAAGTACACCAAGAGCCATCCCTCACAAAAAGTCATGAAGTTGGAAAGCTCCACAATGGCCCCACTATCCAAACTTCCAAGGTCTTTACATCAAGAAGGCGATATCTACTCTATCATCTAGGAGAAGAATCTAACATCCCAAAAAAAAATTCTTTAACAGGCATGATGCTTGATAGTTCACCATTTTGGATATGTCATTGCCATTCAATCAAAGATAAAGAGATTAATCAATTTCTCTTTTCTTTTGCAGTTTTCCCCTAGCAGGATGATCATCAATTTAAGGACATTCTCCACTACGGTACCCAAGAGGGTGCAACCCACCAAATCATGTCAAATACAACATACAAATCAATAGCATCCACATATCTACTACCTACTGTAGACCAAGATTTTGAAGGTTAGGGATATATTCAGAAACAAATTTTGTGCATGCTTCAATGAATAATGATATGAGATAACAGCCCTTAAACACGTATCTAAGAATTGCCCCCCATCTCAAATTCATCTTGACTTTGCTCCGAAAAGATCTCACTGAAGCCCACCCCCACGCCAAGCTCTTCATCCATCAAGCTTTCACACAATCGTTCTTAAATCAGTTCTAATATTCTCTCAAGCAAATCGTCAAACAAGTAGCATGCGACTCAAGAAATGAGATTCCTATTTGATTCCGACACGATTCTGGATCAAGAAATGATGTGTAGGTGCCTAAATCATGTTATTCTACAACAAATAGCCTTATTTCATCAGATTTTCACACAAACTCGAAAAATCGATTCAATGTCTCTCGGCCAAAACAGTACAAATACGAGAAAGAAGCCTTTACCTGGTTTGGAAGCAGCGTGAAGTCTTCACGATCGTCTTCGAACAGGAACGCGACAGCTCTGTGAGTCTCCTGGTGTGGCTAAACAGTAACGAACAACACCCACTCGCACTTCCGAAGTGGCGAACCGCGGTGTCTCATGTATCCGAAATGGCGATTACAGGGATTGTTCTCCGGCGACGATGAACAGATGACGGAAGAAGGGGAAGAGATTTGCCGGAATTCCTCCGCGCAAGCAGAGAAACTGAACGCTCTTTCTCCAAGAAACCTTTCTTCCCGGCCATTTTCTTCTGATTCATCCTTCTTCAGTCGAGTGAGTATAGATCTCTCGCTCCTCTTGCTCCGCCTCCTCCACCTCTAATTTCTCGGGGAGCTCCTCCTTGCCCTCGACAGGGGAGGAGCTGCCCCCCTGCAGGCTCCGGGAGGCCATGCGCGAGGAGGATTCGTGGGAGGAAGTGTGGGAGGAAGTGCGAGGAGGAGTCGTGGGAGGAAGTCAGGGAAGGCCATGAGCAAGCGCAAGAGGTTTGGGGCTATGGGGGAGAGGGAAGAAGCAGAAGGAGAAGGAGTACAGTGAACGAGAAAGAGGGAGAGAGAGGGAGAATGGTGAGCGAGAGAAAGAAATTGGGGGTGAGGGCGGGGATTCGGGGCGCACTTTTTAAATTACGTTAGCGACGGACTTCAAAGTTCGTCGCTAATTTGCGACGAACTTTTTTGGTTCGTCACAAATTAGCGACCAACCTTATGTTCGTCGCAAATTTTTGCAACGGATTATCTTTTTTTTCACAAATTTGCGACGGATTTATTTTCCGTCGCAAATTTGCGCCTTATTTTATTTCCGTAAAACAAATTTATGACGAATGTTTATTTTCCGTCGCAAATTTGGCGACGGATTTATTTTCCACCGCAAATTTGTGACGGATTTTTTTCCGTCTCAAATTTGCGATGAATTAGTTTCCGCCGCAAATTTGCGACGGATTTTTATTTTCCTGTCGCAAATTTGCGACGGATTTTTTTTCCGTCGCTAAAATATTCCATCGCAAATTTGGCGACGGATTTAGATTCGGAAAATAAATTTGCGACGGATTTTTCTTTTCCGTAGCAAATTTGCGACGGAAATTCAAACTTGTCGCAAATTTGGTCGACAGAAAATAAACATCCGCCGCAAATTTGTTTCGAAATAAAATAAGACGCAAATTTGCGACGAAAAAAAAATCCGCCGCAAATTTGGCGATTTAAAAAGATAAACTGCTGCAAAAAATTTGCGATTTAACATAAGGTTCGCCGCAAATTTGCGACGGAATTTGGGACGGAATTTTTCCGTCGCAAATTTGCGATTTATTTTTGCGACGGATTTATTTTCCATCGCAAATTTGCGATAATTTTGCGACGGATTTATAATTCCGTCGCAAATTAGCGACGGAAAATAAATCCGTCGCAAAATTCGTCGCAAATTTGCGATGGAAATTTTTCGTTGCTAATTTGCGACGGAATTAGAAATCCGTCATAAAGTTTGTCGCAAATTAGCGACGAAAAATTTTCGTCACAAATTTCCGTCGCAAAATTCATGTTTTTTTGTAGTGGATTGATAGTTATCTTAAATAGTAATCTAATAAAGCTTATGAATAGGCTCATGTACTCTTCTTCTCTCCACATTGAATACATAGAAATTTTACAATTCTCTTTTTTGCTTTTTTTTTTTTTTTTTTTTCTAAGATTTTTTATCACTTTATTTTTATCAGGGTAAAATAGTAACATATGATGCCCGCATAAAAGAAGCAATTTTTCTTTTGTTTTTGTTTTGATAAGTTACAAGAAGAAGGGCAGACACTACAAAAAAAACATGAATTTTATGACGGAAATTTTTCGTCACTAATTTATTACAAACTTTGCGACGGAATTCTAATTCCGCCGCAAATTAGCGATGAAAAAAATTTCCGTCATAAATTTATGATGAATTTTATGACGGATTTATTTTCCGTCGCAAATTAGTGACGGAATTATAAATCCGTCGCAAAAGTTTGTCGCAAATTTGCGACGGAAAATAAATCCGTCGCAAAATTCGTCAAATTTCATTTACGACGGAAAAATTCCGTCATTACAAATTGTCGAAATTTGCGACGGAAAAATTCCGTCGCTAATTTGTGACGGAAAGTAAATCCGTTGGGAAATTGTTGCAAATTTGCGACGAAAAATTTTCGCCGCAAATTAGCGATTTACTAATTTTCCGTCACAAATTTGGGACGGATTTATTTTCCATCGCTAATTTGTGCAATGAAATTTACCATTTTGCGACAAAAAGTAGAGACGAATTAGATGATTATCACAAATTATACTAGGAAAACACATATAGTAATCGCTCATTGGGAATGCTCCCGCTTGTTCTTCACGCCGGTATCGTTTTCACCCGCCGGAATTTCATGATTCCTACGATTCTCACACTTTGCCATTGGTTTTGAGATCGGCCCTTGACACTCCTCCTTCAACCTCCGGGATTTTAGCCTCTCACCAAGATGCAACCACGGGATCCCCGGATCCGAGTCGTGGCTTTTTGTTCTCTCGTGAGCTGGTCGATATACAGAGGCGTTGATTCTGGATTTCCTCTTGAAGGTAGTTCCCGCCTTGTTAGGTCCCTTCCTTCTGCTTTATTCCTGCTGGGTTGGACCTGAAGGGTGCTTTATTTCCTTCGATTTGGGGACCTCCCGGTTTGCTCTTTGTTATCGCTGCGAACTTGAGCCGGACTTGTGCTAACGGTGTTCGCTTGAATGATTGTTGGTTGATTATGGTGGGCCTGGTGGGTTATTGTTGTTTGCTGGTTGCATTGGTGTTTGTGGTTGTGGGCTTGACGTTGTTTTACCGGATGCCCCGTCACGTGCCTGCTTATTGAGAATGGTGGAGTTGGTTTGACCGGTAGGTGGTTGAGGATTTGTCTAAATGGAAGGCTCTATGTCAAATGCCTTGCCTGGCCCATCCCCCCATCTAGAAGCTGAACAGCTGGTTATGGAGGTCGAGCCGCCCCCTACTGCTGAAGCACACCAGGAGATTGAAGATACTGGAGTTCTATTGCACAAAGCTGGTCTTGCTGGAACCTCCAAAGCAGCCTAAACCTAGGGGGAAATCAAGAGCTTTTAACAAAAATAGCCCCCTCGGTTCCGCCTCATCCCGAAGGGAAATGCTAGGCGGAGCGTAAGGTAGGGCATTCTAGAAGTAGACTTGCCTCCTCTAGACATGGCCACATCGCTAGCCCTCGGTGGGACCGATCTTCGATCAAGAGAAGCAAAGCCAAATCAATAAGGCGAGACAGAACTCTAGTAGTCATCCTCCCACATGATGACCAAGTCTTGGGCAAATGTTGCAAAGGTTTTAACCAAAGGCTATAGCCTAAACTTTGTACCCCCTCTTGAGGAAAATGGTGAAGTAGTAGTGACATTACCCCCGACATAGTCTGCTTTTGACCGTAATCCAATTTGGCAAGAGTGCATTGTTGGGCACTTTGTTGGGAGGAAAGTTCCGCCTGCTTAACGGAGAAAGCGGTCAATAAAACACAGGGTGACCATGTAGTTGATGTCAAACTCCATGAAAATGGATTTTACTTCTTTGAGCGCCGAATGAGGATTATCACCGAAAGATTCTTGACCTAGGCCCGATTTCTATTTTTTAGTAGCACCATGCTCTTACAACAATGGCACCCCTAAACTTAAACTCAAAAAGGGCGCTAAGGACTCCGTCCCGGTTTGGGTTAGGTTGAGAGAGATCCCCTTTACCTTATGGTCACCGGCGGGAATTGGAAGGATCGCAAGTGCCATCGGGAAGCCGCTTTATGTGGACTCCCAAACTGAAAACATGACTCGTATCTCCTACGCGAGGGTTTGTATAGAAATCAGCGCAGCAAAGCCTCGACTGGAGACTGTGAAGGTTCGATGGGATGGCGAGGTGAACTTGGTTCATGTAGAATATGAGTGGAAGCCCTTAGTTTGCACCTCTTGTGGGTCGCTTGGGCACAAGCCCCATTCCACCGGGATTTGTTTGTGCATCGACATTCTCGCACATAGAGCTGAGACAATTCTCCAACCTCAAGCAAAGAATAGACCCGAATCCTCCTCACGGCCCCGGAATCCGAGGTATGGACCCAAGTCAACCTGAAGAAAGGTAAAGGCCAAATGAACCCCGCTTAGTTCTACTCCTGGCCCGACCAGAGGCGAAGGCAGGGAGAAGACCCGCTACCATCCACTACACCAGCCAGCCTCCCGATCAGAACACAATAGGGGGGGACCATCAGACCTTGCTCTAGGCTCTCCCTAAGCTCGAATCGTCCACAAAGCTCCTCACCGACCGTAATGGTAACAAATACAGTCCGCCAGACCCGCAGAGACGCAAATGTATCAAAGACGCTCATGCTGCGACGTAAACGAGGGGGCTTCTCCGCTGGCTTATGACTCTTCCCACCGCACTGTGTCAGCCTCGATCAGAAACTCCAGGGGTTCATCGAGCCCTTGCTCTTGGCTCTCCCCAAGCTCGGAATCGCATCACAAAGTCTCTCTTTGGAATGCATCAGCAGTTCGGCCTCGGCCGGCCCGGACCCTCGGAGGACGTGCCGGGATCGCCAGCATACATGTTGCGGGCGTGAACACGAGGGGGCTTCTCTTCTCGCCCAACTCGGCCCTCGAGTTCTTCCCCCAGGCCGGCCAGAATCGTAATGAATTCCCCTACACACGGACTCGGGGAAATCGCTCCACCCTTATGCGATCACCGCCATCACAGGACCACCGACATCTAAGCCATACAATGAACTCCCCAAAGGACCAGTATTCTGAGTTGGAACTTTTTGTTGAACTCGATACTGAAGGACACCTTGATAAGCAGCTCGAGGACTTCAATATCAATTCCTCCTCAGAAGATTCTTCTCAATCACACGCTGGGGAAGACAACAACGACTCTGAAGATCAAATGGTCCAGGATATTGTCATGTCTCCCCCAACCACCCGCTCTAGAAGATTAGCATCATATACCATTGGAGATCCCTCCAAAGCCTCCTTGGGGCCTATTCCTTCCATGGGCAGCCAAGGCACAACTACTAGCTCGTCCTCCTCGAAGAAGAAAAGCAAGAGGAAGAAGGCTAGGAAATCTCGAAGATAATCCCTTTCTCCCTATGTTTTTTGGTGCTTGGAACATTAGGGGCCTGGTAGCACCCCTGAGACAAGCCGAAATTCGGGCCTTCATTAGAAAGAACCACCTTTGTTGTACTGGGATTTTGGAAACTAAAGCTAAGGCTTCTTCTTTTGATATGATTTCTAGAGGCCCTTGTCCTACTTGGCGATGGCTTTCTAATTATAACTCCTCGCCTCTAGGTAGGATATGGTTTGGTTGGGACCCAAATTGAAATGGACATTAGTCTTGTTTTCTCCTCTAGTCAAATAATACATCTTGACTTCGTCTCTTCAATATCCAGGAATCTTGTTTGTTCACGGTTGTTTATGGTGAACATACTTTTGTGAAGCGAAGACAATTATGGGCTGACCTCTTTCGCCTCTCTAACGGTGACTTACCATGGATCGTTGCCGGGGACTTTAATGCGATTAGAGACCCTGAAGACAGAGTGGGTAGTTCGACCCAGTGGATACCGGCTTTCGATGAGTGTCGAGAAGGCCTTAGCCAGGCGGGCTTAGAGGACCTTCGCTATGTAGGGTGCCGATATACATGGACCCATTCCTCAGGTGCAAATCGGAAAATGCGTAAGATTGACCGGGCACTTATTAACGACTGTTGGCTTCAGCAATTCTCCTTCTCTGAAGCAAATTTCCTTCCAACTGGTATCTCTGACCACTCCCTCGTGGTGATCAAACTTGTTAGGCCTAATGCTTGCAAAAAGCCGTTCAAGTTTTTCAACTATTGGACTTCTCATCCAACCTTTCTGGAGTTAGTTAACCAAGCTTGGGGCACTACCATTGCTGGCTCTCCTATGTTTATAGTTTGCTCCAAGCTCAAGTTACTCAAGTCAAAGTTGAAGCTTTTGAACAAGTCTTCCTTTTTCGGACATCTACTGCGTAACAGAGCAAGCTAGACCGAACTCTCTCTTTTGTCACAGTAGCTTTGGAATCAAATCCATTTGACCATAACCTAGCGGCAAGTGAGGCAAGACTCCCTCGCAAGCTTTTTCTCTCGACCTAAGAGCTCATGAAGAATCTTTCTTGAGTAAAAATCTAGAATCCATTTGGGCTTAAGGATGGGGACTTGAACACAAAATTTTTTCACACCCATGTCAACAAAAGAAGACTTCATAACCGAATTTTGTCTATCTTGGATGTAAGATGGCATGCGAATCATTGAACCACAAAGAAGTCGGGGACCATATTGTCCACCACTTCCAAAGCTTATTTAATGGCGGTGCGGCACCCACCCTACCTCCTACTTCGTAATTGAGGTTCTCCTAGGACATGTCCCTAATGAAAGCCGAGTTGCTCTCTAACTCTCCCAATCCACGTATGAGGAAATAAAATCACCCTTTTCTCCCTCGCCAAGGACAAAGCGCCCGGCTTGATGGATACAATGCTGAATTCTTTAAGCATACATGGGAGATCACTGGACCATCCATTATGGAAGCAGTGAAGGTTTTCTTTGAGACAGGTCGCATGCTTAAGGAGATTAATAATACTATCTTAACGCTGGTGCCGAAATCCCCTAATGCATCGGCCATGAGCGATTTCCGTCCAATAGCATGTTGCAACACCCTGTACAAATGCATATCAAAAATCCTTGCTAGGCGATGGCAAAGGTCATCCCCACGCGATTGGACCTTCCCAAACGGCGTTTATTAAATATCGCAAATTAGCGATAATATCATGATAGCGCAAGAACTCTTTGCGAACTTCCATCACGACCCTTTATCTCGCCTAAGTGTGCCATCAAGGTAGATTTTTACAAAGCTTTTGACACGGTTGATTGGAACTTCATAGAGAGGGTACTTATTGCCTTCAACTTCCCAAATTTTTTGTCAAGCTAGTTATGGAACGCATTTCAACCGCCAAATTCACCATATCGATCAACGGAGAGTGCATGGTTATTTTCATAGTAGCTGGATACGGCATGGGGACCCCTTTCACCGCACCTCTTCATCCTTGTTATGGAAATCTTCTCAAATATCCTTAAAGCAAAAAAATGGATACCCCGGATTTTATGGTATTGAGATGCAAGAAACCCTCGATATCCCACTTGTTTTTTGCAGACGATGTCCTTTTATTCTCGCAAGGGCACATGAGATCGATAGAGCTCATGTTTAATCTCTTCACTTATTCTCTACATGGTCCTAAACACGACCAAACCCTCACAAGAGTAGCATCTACCTCTCCTATGGCAATCCCGAAATCAGCAGCAAGATTCTACATTGTCTTGGATTTCAACAGGGTCTCTACCCTTCCGATATCCGGGTGTGCCTATTATCTCATCCAGGCTCGTAAGGAGGATTGCAAACACCGATTGATTCTATAACGGCCGCGTGTTCGCTTCTTGGACACAAAGATTCCTCTCCTTTGCTTTCGATACAACTCATCCGATCAGTATTGCAGTCCATTCAGGTATACTGGGCCACAATTTTCTCCCTTCCCAAAGGCGTTTTGAACGACATTGAGACCATACTTCGACAATTTCTTTGGAAAGGTCCTGGCTTAGGTACCGGGAGAGCCAGGGTAGCTTGGCATGATGTATGTCTCCCTCGAGAAGAAGGTGGCCTCGGGATACGAAGACTTTCTGAATATAACAGGGCCATGACTCTAAAGCACATATGGATTCTTTTCACCGACAAGGAGTCTATGTGGTGCAAGTGGATTCACTCAAATTTTTTAGAGAAGAAAAACTTTTGGACCACGTCCAAACCTACGTTTTGCTCATGGACGTGGAAGAAGATCCTCGACCATGAGAACTAGCCCAACCATCTTCCGGTGGAAGATTGGCAACGGCCGGACGGTATCCTTCTGGTTTGACTGGTGGCATTCTAAAGGGCCCCTTCATCTCTTCTTCAACAACACAGATATCTACCATTCTCGAATCCCGCGGGAAGCCACAGTATGGGACTTCTTCCACTCTAATTGGCAATCATCACCCATTCTGCATAATATTATGGCCTGGATGGAAGCTCCCCCAAGCTTCGAAGATGATTCTCCGGATACCTTCACCTGGAACCCTAACCCGACTGAACCCTTTTCGGTCGCCCAGGCTTGGAACCACATAAGGAGGAAAGGCCACCTAGTTTCTTGGCATTCCTTTGTATGGGACACTCATGTAACCCCCCGCCATTCCTTCTTCTTATGGATTGCGTCATTGAATCGGCTTCCTACACAGGTTCTCCTTCTCCAAAATCGTCACATTGATTCAGGAATTTGTGCTTTCTGCCGACTTGTACCAGATTCCATCAACCATCTCTTCTTCGAATGTTCTGTTACTAGCACACTTGCTTCCTATTGGGCCACAAAATGCATTCTCCCATGGCGTAATCGTCCGTGGCCAGAACTTATCTCTTGGGCAAGCAAAGTATGTGGGGCCTTTCTTTTTGGCCATCGACTCGCTAGGTTCTCCTTTGGAGCTCTTTGCCATGCCATATGGATGGAGCGGAACAATTTTCTCTTCAGAACAAGGCTATCTTCCTTCCGGGAATTCACAAGCACATTATCAAGACGGTGAAGGATAAATCCTTATCCTTAGGAAAAATTGCCGACACTCCGAGAAATAGAAGACTTCAGAGGAATTGGGAGCTCTCACCTTCCATCTTCTCCAACTTAGATACTTAGCCCCTTGTTATGTATAGGGCGCCGCTGCTTTTGCTTCTCTCTTGTTTAGCTGCGGGCTGATTAGGTTCTTAGACCTCTTTTCTTCGCTGTTCTAGTGCTGCTGCCGATGTATTGGGCTACCCTCCAAGCTCCGGTTGGTTTGGGTTCTTTCTTTCGGTTTAGTTGTTCTTCTTTAGCTGGCTGTTTAGCCTTTTGTATCTAGTTCCTGCTGGACCTTTCTCGACCTTGTATGGACATCTTTGTGTCCTACTTAGGTCAGGAGTAGGCTCGAGCTTAGGTTGTATATGGTGTTTTGAAAAGTTATACAAACATTACCTTTACCAAAAAAAAATTAGATGATTATCACAAGTTCAAATTCAAAAGAGATTGGATGATTTGCTACACGTCCAATTCTAAGAGAGATTAGATATTACAAATTCAAATTAAATAAGATCTATTATAAACTCAAGATATTAGATAATCTCTTAAAATGTTCTCGTCCCAAATAAGATTTATTAGATTCTATAGGTGCAAATCTTATCTTCTTTTTTTTCAAGACTTAAATATAGATAACACAGATATCTATGTTGAATACAGCGGTTTCCTCCACACGTAGCTCTTATGTATGCGTAAATATATGGGTAAATAAATTATAGCAATTTTCAAATAGATCGGAATCAGGTGGATGTATGAAATGTAAAGTCAATGTATCTATATGGGGATATCTATAGAAGATCATATAAAAGAGATATTCTTATTTAGACCTAACCAATTTGATCTAACCAATTAGATGAATTATTCCTAAAGGGTTACATCCGAATGATGAGTGAATAGAGGGCATGCATTCTATTAGAGAAATATTTAGAAGATTCCCTATATTTCCTGTAATTGATTGTAATTGATATTTTCCCTTTTAGATAGTCATCCTATAAAACCGATAAATAAGTTCGTGTACTCTTCATTTGATAATGATATATATATATATATATATATTAATTTTTTTTTTATCACATTCTTGACTTGGTATCAGAGCCCTATTGTTATTTGAGAAAGCGTCAATCGAGTCTGTTTATAACAATGACATCCACATCAATCATGTTTTTCCACAGTGTTCGTAATGCTAGTCACATCGGCCCATTTCGCAACAAACTCCCGTAGTTATTTGACATTCCTCCACTGCTCTAATGAAAAAAAAAAAAAAACATCACTAGACTTGCCGCCCTTAGACGAATTAGATCATGACGTTTACTAATTCGTCAAATATGAGTAATGTGTCATTGTAAGAAGCATATCTACTCAAGGTTCCGACAAAATTAGCGATGGATTCAAAAAATTGGTCGGTATAAATATTTCTGTCGCTAATCCGTTGCAAATTAGCAACGGATTTGAAAAAATGGGCGCCATGTGCCACGAATATCACTTCTGTCGCAAATTTTTGACGGATTTGGAAAATGCCCTTTATTTTTGAAATCCGTCGCAAAATCAGTTGCAAATTTGCGACGGAAAAATAAGTCCGTCGCAAATTTGCAACGGAAAACTAAGTCCGTCGCAAAAATTTGCTACCGAAAAATAAGTCCGTCGCAAATTTGCGACGGAAAAAATAAATCCGTCGCAAATTTGCGACGGAAAAATTAGTCCGTCGCAAATTTGCGACGGAAAAATAAGTCCGTCGCTAAAATTTTGAGTTCCCGAAAATAAAATTTGCGACGGAAAAAATAAGTCCGTAGCAAATTTGCGATGGAAAAATTAGTCCGTCGCAAATTTGGGACGGAAAAAATAAGTCCATCGCAAATTTGCGGCGGAAAAATTAGTCCGTCGCAAATTTGCGACGAATAAATCCGTAAAATTTAAAGTTCCCGACTAATTTTTCTCGCAAATTTGCGACGGAAAAAAAATCCGTCGCAAATTTGGAAAAAAATAAGTCCATCGCAAATTTGCCGATGGAAAAATTAGTCCGTCGCAAATTTGCAGCGAAAATAACTCCGTCCAAATTTGCAAAAAAAAATAAATCGGAAAAAAAATTTGCGTCGCAAATTTGCGTCGCTAAAATTTCGAGTTCCATCGCAAAAATTTGCGACCGGAAAATAAAAAAAAATAAGTCCGTCGCAAAATAAATCCGTCACAAATTTGCGGCGGAAAAATTGATCCGTCGCTAAAATTTCGAGTTCCCGCCCTTACTACCAAATTTGCGACGGACTTATTTTTTCGTCGCAAATTTGCGATGCGAAAAAAAAATAAATCCGTCGCAAATTTGCAACAGAAAACAAATCCATCGCAAATTTGGGACTGTCCGTCGCAAATTTGGGACGGAAAAAATAAATCCGTCGCAAATTTGGGAAGGAAAAAATAAATCCGTCGCAAATTTGCGACGGAAAATAACTCCGTCGCAAATTTGCGATGGAAAAAATAAGTCCGTCGCAAATTTGCGACGAAAAAAATAAGTCCGTCGCTAAAATTTCGAGTTCCCTGCCCTTACTACCAAATTTGCGACGGAAAAAATAAGTCCGTCGCAAATTCGCGACTGAAAAAATTAGTCCATCGCAAATTTGCGACGGAAAAATTAGTCCTTCGTAAATTTGCGACGGAAAAACAAGTCCGTCGCTAAAATTTTGGGTTACCCGCCCTTACTCCCAATTTGCCCGCCCTCTCCCCCATTCTTTCTCTCTCTTCATTTCTCTCTCTCTGCCTCCGCTTCTCATTCTCCTTCTGTCCACTTCTCTCATTCTCCTCTGGAGAAGGCTCTTGCAGAAGCTGGTCTTGCAGTCGAGAATGTACATATGGTTGAGGTCGTCGGTTCTGGATCTCGTGTTCCTGCTATCATTAGGATTTTGACGGAATTTTTCGGGAAGGAGCCTAGGCGAACAATGAATGCAAGTGAGTGTGTTGCCAGGGGTTGTGCTTTGCAGTGTGCAATCCTTAGCCCGACCTTCAAAGTGCGAGAATTCCAGGTAAGCATTGTCTGACTTCTGTGATGCCTTAAAAATTTTCCATTTGTTGGAATGCATCGTCAATAGTCACAAAAGCATGGGTATCCCAATTTTCCCCTCTGACTGTGCCCATCCGGCATGGGTAAAAGGCTCTGGTTATCCTATTTTTCTGCTGTGATACCTGATACGAGTATTCAGTTGCATTAACCTTGCCTCCTGTTGTATCTCTACATTTTGTTCTATCTCTATCCTGGTGGCAGAGCTGTTGTAACCTTAAGTTGTATAGCAAGAGTCTCGTGTTGCTCTAGTTTGGCTATTAGACGTTTCTACTTGGATGGTTGGCGTGACAATTGCAAGCATCTGGGAGTGATATATAATCTGGAAAATGGCACATCCATATTGGTTCTTTCTTCTTCTATTGCAGAACGTATTTTAATCACTTGTTCTTCTTTTCTTAACTTATGTTTTTACTTATAAGGTCCACGAAAGCTTCCCATCTTCTGTCGGCTTGTCATGGAAAAGTTCTGTACCAGAAAGTCAGGATGGGGCTGCAGAAAATCACCAAACAACCATTGTCTTCCCCAAAGGAAATGCAATGCCTAGTGTCAAGGCTTTAACATTCTACAGATCGGAAACATTTGCTGTTGATGTCCACTACACTGATGGCGGTGAACTACAAGCTTCTTCTAAGATCAGCTCATACACGGTATATTAGAAAGCAGAGAAAATGTCTTTTCTTGGCTTCTCTATGGCTTCTCTAGGCATAGAATTTCCTTCATTAACTTGTTAGCTTCTCCTATTTATAATGTGCAGATTGGCCCTTTCCAATGTGCGAAAAGTGAACGAGCAAAACTGAAGGTCAAAGTCCGATTAAATCTCCATGGAATTGTGTCTATTGAATCCGCAACAGTAAGTATTGCAAGAATTTGCATTTAATGTTGAAGTTGGTCCAGAATAATTTGACTTTTCATCTATTTATTCGATGCTGACCTCCATCTCCTCTGCATTTGCAAGCCATGGGATGCATTGGGCAGTGTAAGTGTATAATTTGTATCAAAGTGGTTGTGGCAGCTTCTCCTTTTGTTGGGGATGACGGATGTGCACTCAGAATTTTGTTTGTGATGTTTGCTTATTTCGTTGTAGGTACATAATCACAGCTGGAGCTATTACTGCTCTCTGGTCCACACTGATATGCTTTGTAAGTGCAATCCTTTTAATTTTGGATGTGATATTTTGGCAATGTAGGTATATCACTTTCTTCTCTGAGTTTGTGGGATTTTGAGTTATCCTTGCTTTTGGGAATTTTATGGTTTTAATTAAGAATATTAAACAGTAGATATATTTTGTTTGGCAGTCAGGTTAGTTATTATGTGTTGATGTGCGGAGGGGAGATTTGCCAAGGATGATCTGATTCAGTATTGCATTGTATGTCAACAAGTGAATGTCACTTCTTTATAGGAGGTGATGAAGCACTTCATGCAAACCTTATAGGAGAAAGCAGACCAGGCGCAAGATTGGAAGGATCTTTTCATATCTATCGGGGATAAGCTTTGCTTCAGCTTCTTAAGTGCCAGAAGTGCAGTTGGCATAATATGTTCCTGCCTTGGAAAGAATTGCCACCTTGAGGTTGCTTAAGTAGGTGCTTTAATATGCAAGATTATTTATTCTCGCATTATGTGTTCTATAAAGAAAAATATTTATCATTTTTGTAGAAAATGTAGATGAATGTATTTCATTTTCATATTATTATAATATTTTGATGTTTTTAAGTGCTTAATCAATGTTAAATATAAATTCTAGAAATTAATTTTGCTGTTAATAGATTTAAAATCGAAATCGTCCCTAAATAATATTTGTCGCATAGTTCGTCACTAAAAAATTAATAAAAATTCGTCGCTAAATTCATTTCAGAACAATGTTCGTGGCAAAAGTCAAAATTTTTTATGGCAAATTAACGACGAATTTTGTAACGAATAAGTTCGTCACAAATTACTAACAGAAAAAAAATTTGTGGCAAATTAGCGACGAATTTTGTGACGAATATAGTTTGTGGTAAATTAGTGACGAATTTTGCCACGAATTTTGCGACCATTATAGTTCGTGGCTAATTTGTGACGAATAAATTTTGCAACGAATAAATTTTGCGACGAACAAAGTTCGTGGCTAATTTTGCGACAAATTTTGCAATGAATTTTGCAACTAATTTTGCGATGAATTTTGCGACAAATTTCGTGACAAATTTTGCGACGAATAAAGTTCATGGATAATTTGCGGCGAATTATTTGCGACAATTTTGCGACGAAATATGCGATTAAATTTGCGACGAAATTTTGCAATGAAATTTTGCAATGAAATTTGCGATGAATTTTGCGGCGAAATTTATGCGTGAAATTTGCGAATGAATTTTTGCGACAAATTATTTATGACGGATAGTGTTCGTGGCTAATTTGCAACGAATTTTTTTGCGAATTAAATTTGTGACGAAATTTTGCGGCGAATTTTGCAACGGATAGTGTTAAGTGGCTAATTTGCAACGAATTATTTATGACGAAATTTGCGGCCGATTTTTTTCCGTCGCAATTTTTCGTCGAAAAAAAATTTTTCGAGCTATTTGTAACGGAATTTTTTCCGTCGCAAATTTTTCCGCAAAATGCGATTCGGCGACGGATTTTTCCTTTTTTTTCGTCGCAAAAATCGTAGCTAATCTGGCCTTTTTTTGTAGTGAGAAGAACCGCTTTACTTAGAGAGGGAGATGATGTATGTACATTTCAATTGTTAGACTTCATGCTAATAAATTAGCACACGCATGACCAAACCTATTGGCCGGGGAGAGGAAACAAGGGTGGCGGATGGGTTTAAAACCCAATGACAGCGGAAAAAATGAGTCCGGTTTCATCATGGCCTGGCCCTTGGGCATCATCGGTCGCGGTGGCAGTGAGGTTAGAACACGAGAGGCAAGAAAATATTGCATGATCTTTAAATCATGTCAATCAAGCTTATTGGCAACATGAATAATGCTAATCGTACAACTGGACGACCCATTTTATTAATGATTGAGACAGTATCGGTTCACATGATTTACAACCATGTAATAACTTCGCGAGAGAAGCAAAGAGGTGGGATTGGATCCCAATAAAATGGATAAAAAGCGACTATCTTTTTTTCAAGAAAAGACTAGTTCTATGACGAGGCACATTGGCATCCAAATCAATACTATCATAGGTTATTGTGATGCTATACTAACGAAACTTAGGGTGCAAGTATTTTATGGAAAACTCAAGAGTTGGAAAACATTTTTCAAAAAAATGTTCGGTTATATCGCTCATAAAAATAAATGAATGAAAAATATTTTCATCATTTACAGAAAAAAGTATAAATTGATGTTGACAATGGAAATATCTTTTACTGACTGATTTTTTTAAGCGATATAACAAATCATTTTTCAAAAGATATTTTTCAAATCTTAAGTTTTCAGAAATAAACACAGTAGAAGTAGAAGTACGAAAGATAAATGTCTTCATCAGGTCTCCCCAAAATGGAGTGAAATTGAAGGTGATTCAACAAGGTGGCATGTCCGGTGGTGGCGACAGCAAGTGGGTGTTCGGGGGAACTCCATTCCTCACAATGAACGCCGTGTCCATGCCCCACGTCAGGTGCCGCTCTATGTGGCAGTGCATGAACCACACTCCTGCTCATTTGTGTCACAACCAAAATCAGTAATTTTCTATCTACGCAACGCATATATATAGGTGTTTTCATCTACTATCACTAAGTATAGTTAGCCAACGGGAAAATTACCAAAAAAGTCTTAAATTTATTGTATTGGTGCCAATTTAGTCTTAAACTTTTTCACACTAATACCAATTCAATCCATCCTGCCAATTTAATCTGGAAATTCCTAACTTGGGAACCAACCATCCTATGTGGCACACCCTCGCTTCGTCCGCCTAGTTTGGGCGAGGGCGTCACCGCCACTCACTCGCTGGCCAACAGGTGAGGGTCGTGGCCACTCGCTCGCCGGCCACGTAGGACAGCTAGCATCCACATCAGCAATTTCCAACCTAAATTGCTCGGATAGACTGAATTGATACCAATGTGAAAAAGTTTAGGATCAAATTGGTTCAACTGAAATGTTTAAGATTAAGTTTGTACCACTAATTTAAGTTTATAACTTCTTCTTTTTTTATACTTTTCCGTTGGCCAACACTGATTCAACAAGCTGTACGTGTAGTGGCACCCGGATTCGCTTATTTCGCTATATGCGCGTGCAGGCAAAGACGTTAATTCTTTCTTCGGTCAGAAAAGAGATTAATGTCAAGCATAGGTTGAAAGACGCAAACACGGAAAAGAATATAGCGCCATGATAATACCAATAGATATCGACACAAATAAAGCGTCTAAAGTCAAACATTAGTTCAAACTCACCAGGATTGTCCGCCCTAAATCTGATCGCAGCCCATCCATTCTTCGGCACCGCAATGGTGTTCTGCAAAGGTGGATCCACCAGATTATAGGTCAAAGGATCCTTCTTGATGTCGTAGTTACCGAGTCCCCAGCCAACGACATAAAAGCTATATCCATGCAGATGCATCGGGTGATCGGTCCCGGCCATCAAGTTCGTCCCCTGGAAAACCAGCTCCACGGTCGAGTTGTACTTCAATACCTTCACCTCCGTCCCGCGCTTCGGCGTCTCCAGGTCCAGCGGCAGGATGTCGGCCGTGAAATTGAAGATGTAAGGCGGGAAGTTGGGGAGCCGGGTTCAGAACACGCCATTGATGCCATAATAATATGCTTGGAGGATGTCGATCGAGGGGGATGTGAAGCTTATGTTGTTCACGCTTGCGGCGAGACGGGTCCCATTGGGGCCTGCGCAGGAATTGTTCGGGCATGGGAACGAGTTGATGGAGATCGTGAAGATGAAATGGTTGGTTATATTCACGGGGACGTCGATGGGGTGCTCCTCACTCACTAAGCTCCGGAGGCTGCCGGTGAAATTGACCGACGCGGAAGTGTCATTGTAATAAGGAAGTTGTGGCAAAGGAGGCGGCAAGGTGGGAGTGTAGTTTCCAGAGTATTCCACCACTGCCGTGGTGGTTGTGTTGTCGTAAGCCACGCCGAGAGCACTAGAGTAAACCCTAGCGGCCATATAATAGTGGTCAGGGTTTTGGTTGGCTTCAAGGAGGACGTCGATGGTTTGACCGGGAGATATCGTGATGATATCTCTCGTCAGCGGCTTCGTGTAGCTCGCGTCCGTCGCGACGACGGTGAGGCTGTGGTTCGCAATGGACAAGAAGAGGAGGTCTTGCATGGCCGCGTTGATTAGCCGCAGCAAATATGTCTTGCCTCGTTCGACCCTTAGCTTGAAAGTATCTGAAACAAAATTACACAGTAACTATTAACGATAATACGGAAGAAAAACTGTAGAGAATATACGATACTGTACGGATACTAAGCCGATAATAGTTTAAGCACAAAGTCCCACCGGCTGAATATTCCGTTTGGGGTACAATCAATCTGAGAATAGTAAACTACCATGTCTTGTTTTGATGATTGAATTTATAGCATAATCATTATAATGAACTGTTCAAGAGCCTTTGGTGGGAGATGGGTCTGCATCAGGGATGAATACCGACATTTTTCCATATTAAAGAAGAAGAAAATGATTTAAGAGGATGGCTACAACTCTCGCTAACCCAAAAGGACGTACAATTAGGGAATTATTAGTTGCATATAATTTCATTTAAGGCCGTCCCTATGGTTCGTCCTGCTTTTGGAATGTTATATGGGTTTCGAAAGCAAGTAGAAGCAGGGTCACATCCTTATATTTTTGTGTAAGCATGCATTAAAGACCATGGGAATCTCTTGAAAAGCTTGCGAGTATTTTGACATTTGTAGGTGTAGCAGATATAGTAAAATTTTGCCATCAATTTCTGTCACACTAAGCAACCTGTAGTTCGTTTACTTGATGACATGTCAAAAACCATGTAAGAAGTGGAAGAACAACGAAATAAACTTAGGCCAAGAGGAAGAAGGAGAAGAAGAAGAAGAAGACTAGTTTAAACATGTCTCTGACCTTGCTTTGAGCATGGGTAAAGGTCTCCAGGTTGACCATTGATAGTATAAGCATCGGAAACATTTGGATCTCCTCCTGTTCTGAGCATTTCATGATAGACCTCCATTATCGGTTTCTTCCACCATTCTCCTGCACATATATCGTTATGTTTAAAAGTTTTGAATGATCAAAGATCAATAATGTTTGTCTACACTATACTTTTTGAAATATAATAGCCAACAAGCACATATTATTTACTCAACCAGATTTGTGTATTACCTAATATAATAGGCACTTCAGCATCAGGTTTCGGAAAAGGATAGCTTGAACCTTTTTTGGGGTAAATAACAATGGCTCCATGCACAGTGGCTCTCGACCAGTCACTGTGAGCGTGCCACCATAATGTCCCCTCTTCTGTGGAGAATATCACCTTCTGACTGAACTTACCTCCTGGCTGTATTGGACATTGGGTTATATATTCGGGTCCATCGGACCATGGAAATCTTGGTTGTTTCACGCCATGCCTACAATAAAATCGTCCACCATTCAATTAGGGCAAATTTCAAGCAGCCATGGGATGACGCTGAGAAATTGTTCTCGAGAACCACATCTGCTAGAACAAGGGTAACGAAATTTTGTTGAAGAAAGCTAGTAATGTACACAGAGATCTACTAAAAGAGGACAAGGTCTTCATATGGTTTGAAATAGGGTGGGCATGATGACATATGCCTGATGACTTTTGAGTGCCCATATATGCTCAATTCGTGGATTGTCCATTATGATGAGGAAGACACATAAATTAGTCACATTTAAAGGTCACTTCTATATAGAAACCGCAACTAATATACTCAGACACCAGTGATGAAATCACATTCAAGACGACGCTTCATAATATGAAAGCTGAGAAATACTACTCATACCAGTGAATGGTAATGTTGTATTTTGCCTTGTTATAGACATCAACAAAGATGGTATCGCCCTTGTGCACGTACAGAGTCGGCCCAGGAAATTGCCCGTTCACCGTCAGGATGTTCTTCGTGCTACATAATCTCTTATATGGCGTTTCATCGACCTATAATATTTCACACACTTGAGCAACATTGACCTAGCAGTCCAACCACTGTTTGCATGCACATGACACTGTTGAAATGTCAGTGAAACACTAATTCGAACTTACCACGAAAGTGTAATGAACCCTAGCTTTACATTGGAGAATGCCGACGAGGAAGAGTAGAAACCCCAAGCATTGGGTTTTCGAAGCCTCCATGAAGATTAACTCGAAAATGAGATGGTGGCTGTGCCTCGATTATTGCGAGGATGAAGCCGCCCATGAGAGGTATTTAAAAGACTTGAGAAAGGCAGGACTAATTGGGGAAGGTGGAAGTTAGGGACCCGGATGATTTTGTCAACATTAGACAACGCCACGCATTGAACATACCAGGAAAGTTCTGCAAATTACTAACCATCAAGTTCTTGAGTCGTGGAAAACCATCATATTGCTGTCTATTGTTTTTCGTTTTCTGGATTCCTAATGAGAAGACAGCTACTTCCAAAATTTTTTTTTTTTTTATGACCTGGACTCCCGCACCGGCCACACTACAGGAGTCCGACCAACTAGACACTAACCGGAGGAGAACTAGCCAAACCCATAGACTATCCTCCATGTCAGTCAAGGGTGTGATAAAATGGAGAGCAGAGGGACTCGAACTTGAGATCAGTCACCCACAAGCCCAAAACCTAAACCCACGTACTAGCTTCCAAAATTGTTACCTGTTGCTTGACCTTCATGGCTACCTGCAGGACGGCTGGCGAATCCTGAGACAACTAATTATTTCCTAACTAACGCTTCTCGACAACGACATCCTATCATCACTTTGAACTTAACCGTTTGCTCGTAAGTTGTCAGGCCATATTTCCAGCAATAAAAAAAAGTTGTCAGGCCATGTTTTTCCTCTTCGTGCTCTACGCAACTAGCAGCTTCGTATAGAAGTCCATCAACTTGCTTTGATTGATGTTAATGAACCTTTATCGTTTATTTAGCATCCCAGCTACGTTCTTAATCAAGCAATGGCGACAAGCAAGAGCACTCAATTGGTTTGGCAACGTGGAGTAGTGATCTTATGATTCAGCTAGACTGTTCATCTACGGTGTAGCGAGTCAAGGTCTTCGTTTTCTTGGTCGATAGTTAGGTATTGTTTTTTTTAAATACGTGTCTTTGTGAATCAAACGAGGTGACAAAATCAACTATTATAGTTCGAAATATGAAAGCTTTCTTTTGCCAGCCATAGGATTAAAAAAAATTGGACCTGAGCAGGTCCTTAAAATGCTCCATTTCAATTCTCGTCCGGATTTCAAAATCACGAGATATAAAACTTCTAAAGAGTATTCCCTCCTCTTGAAAGGAAAATTGGGGATGCGAG
The DNA here is from genome assembly GCA_024733475.1 of Syzygium grande. Classification (NCBI taxonomy): domain Eukaryota; kingdom Viridiplantae; phylum Streptophyta; class Magnoliopsida; order Myrtales; family Myrtaceae; genus Syzygium; species Syzygium grande. Next base: position 38,174,655 of record JAMXDD010000006.1, read on the forward strand.
ATATGCGGGCACCAGGACATTTAAATAAGGAATACATCTGTGGAATCCGCCGTCCTTGTATATCAAACGGACAGGCCGCGGAGATATGAAAACTTTCTTTTGCCTACCATAGAATTCAAAACTTCTAGGTCTCATTATTGACATGTTTTTTTTTCTGAGTGACATTTGGAATTTTCCAAGCCATTAGATCAGCATACTTTCATGAACTTAAAAGCTTTCTAAGTTTCAGCGCGTTCATTGACTTGAAAAGTCGAATCACCTTCACCAGTCCGGTTTGAAAAGATGGGTTGGCTAAACTATCCTAATCAGCAGAGATTCGTATATAGTTAGGATAATAGTTACATTCATTTCGCCTAATTTTAATTAATTAGGGTCAATTTCAATGTAGCTACAGAGCCACTATGGAGAGAAAAAAAATAATAAAAAGCGAGCGTTGCAGAGCAATCGCTCTCTGGAAAATTGGCGCGTCATTTCTCTACACCTAACACACGTAAATAACTGGCCCTCAGCAGCCAGGATCATGGAAAACTACATCGGATGTAATCAAAGTGCGCCAAACACAGCCTAACGCTTGAGGAAGACTCGCTAACCGCATTTGAGAGTGGAGAAAATTATCAAAACAGTCATAAACCTATTGCAATTATGTAAATTCAGTCTTAAATCTTTTTTTTTGTCAATCGAGTCCTAAACTTTTTGTATTTTTGTTAAATCAGTTCATCCAGCCAATTTTGGCCAAAAATTGCTAATATCGGATATCCTATGTGGCGCGGCCGGTACTAACGTGAATATTTTTAAATAATATTTTAATAATTTTTTGAATTTTTATTTGTTTATTTTCTTTTTCTTTTTCTTTTTCTTTTTCTTTTTCTTTTTCTTTTTCTTTTTTTTCTTTTCTTTCTCTTTCTTTATTTTTTCTTCCCTTCTTCCTCTAGCTGGTCACCGGACCTCGGCCTTCAACTAGAGGCAAGGGCCGGCGAGCTTGATCTTGCCTAACGACGGTGAGGTCAAGCCTTGTAATGCCGAAACGCAATAGAAAATTTGACTGAACAAGAAAGTTCGATAGAAGAACAATTCGTCCTCCAAATATGATTATCAAATAAAAAATATTCAAAGTCTGCTCAAAAGAAACCCTAAAACAAGCTTATATATCCCCAAATCCCCAAACCTAACCCTACTAGGATTAGAAAACATCAAAACGTAAAATTACGAAATTGCCCCTTATTAAATTAACCCAAAAAAATACTAAAAAAATAGAAAATCCATCTAAACAATCTCGAATCGCGAAAATCCATCATTAGTCACGTCCAAAGGCGTGAGTATTGATCAGCATGTCGTTTCGCTTCAACCGACCAAATTTGAGCTCAATCCGATATCGTTGACTTTAAGCCCGCAGGTTCGTCTAGTCGCATAACAGGTCCGCCGGTCCCTTAGGTGCATCACCTTGCTAGGGGCGGGCAAGGCTCGCCCTCACTAGCGCTCACCTCTAACCGGTCGCCAAGGTCCAACAAACAGCTAGACGAAGAAGGGAAGAAAAAAAAAGAAAGAAAAAGAAAACAAATAAAAATAAAAGAAAACAAATAAATATTATTAAAATATTATTTTAAAATGTTTGTGACAACACTGGCCGCATCACATAGGATAGCTAGCATCCATACTAGCGATTTCCGGGCCAAAATTAGCTAGATAGATTCAATTGGCACAAATGCAAAAGGTTTAGAAATCAATTGACAAAAAAAAGTTTATGACTGAATTAACACAATTGCAATAAATTTAGGAATGGGTAATTTTCCCTTTGAGAGCATAGTAAAATTCAAATCCATGTTGATTACACGCTAGTCAGAACACATGTTCCATAACCTTTCTCTATATGGTGATTAGTCTTATCAACCACTTCTATTGAAATATTTCACGTCGCTTGACCATAGGTTTACATGCTCTTTATATACACGTGGTTACCCTCCATTTATTAGAATAGTAGCTTTTGAGTTCAAATCTTTATTTTCACACTATAGTCTCAGGCCAAAGGAGAGTATTAGAATATTTGAATAATAAACCATTCTTTTTTCGCGACCAAAAAAAACCCAATCATTCATCTAATTGTTTAAGCTTTAATCATTCTAATCTAGCTTGCAAATGAGAGGGATTGTTGAGACATCCCATGAGTTTATATGCTCTTTATTATATGTGGTCTCCCCTTGCCCATTAACTAAAGCTTTTGGGTTTGACTTTCTTATCGACGTCATCCACGAAATGAATGTACACCTCCACCTATTAACTTAAGCTTTTGGGTTATCGGCGTCATCTACAAAATGAATCTACATGACACTTTTCCAATTATTAGATTTTTGGGAGGAAAGTAGAGACCTTAAAAAAGATTTGAACACGGGATTTCCTACTCTGATACCATTCGAAATTTTGTGAGACAACTGATAACTATTCAAAAATTTTCAACCGTTAGACATGATTTAATATTTAAATATCCTAACAAATATGATGAAATTAATCTAACTCTCTAAGATGCTCGAGAGTGTAGTCGGCCATTGATGTCCTCCTTCTCTCAAATTAAATCAGCTCAGATGCTTGCCTCCCAAAACGATGGATATATAATTAGGACAATTCATTTCCTTAGGATTATATCATACCACATCTTCAAAACATTAATAGGTGACTTATGTAAGTATTACAATCTCAACACAATAAATGGAATCATCCGATCAATATCAGTTATTAGGAAGGAAAAAAATCAGGTAGGCTCCCTCGCAGTTCAATTCATTTACTTATTTTGGCTCGAGCCATGTTCTTTTTCAAGTTTCGTGCTTCATTCACAATGACCTTGGATCTCCACGACGACCAGGCCTTGTTCTAGCGTGCGTTAATACTCTTTAGCGGCGGCTCTTGCTTTGCGACGACGTCTTTATGGTAACAACACGTGAAGAAACCCCACAGCTTACTCAACCCACTTGTTGAAAACAGCTACGTTTCTTTGAATTTGCTGGGCATGATCATTAAATTAACGGGCTTGAATAGTGACGGTCTTTGATAACAATATGCCAAATCACTTGGTATGTATCGAGACATTTGCGAAAACTTAAACGCCACCGACTTGTTGTCTATCGTATCATACTAGTAGACAAGTCAAAACACGTGAAATCTATGTAAATAAGGCATCTATATCTCTGTATCTTGGATTTTGCGTGAGGTCTTCTCATAATTTGTCAAGTAAAATGTCAGTGGCTAGGAAAATTCACGCTGGTAGCTAGCCCATTTTCTTCTTCTTCAGCATCGTGCACTCACTTTCATGAAGCCTCTGACTCAGTGATTTCTCAACTACAAGAGAAGCGAGCAGCGTTACATCGAAACCTAATATGAGATTCATTTTGTCCTAGTCCTTACAGATCGAATGCATGAGATTTGGATCCACGGAACAGAAACTCAAAATGCACGCAAGACGAGTGTAATAGTCGCTTTAGAAAACGCAAGACCACGACATCAACAATTCGACATTGCGGCTTGAAGCTTGCTGTGATGTTCTCCAACAAACGGAATGTCAGTTTTTGCAGAGTATCAGTCCAACACTCTTAACGTGAAAACGATGGGCAGAGTTTGCCTAGCTCTCCTTCTCACAGGCATCCATCTATCCGACTTCTCCCGTGTAAATCCACTCGTGATTCATCGAGCAGAATCCCACACGCAAACCAAGCGACTCATTCCTTGGCGTAGAATGGAAATCCTACTAGACTCTCTATCCCACTAGCTCTTGAATAAAGGATGAGTTTTACAGGTTTGTCTGATATATCTTAACGTAATATTTTTCTTTTTGTCGGAAATCTTAACATAATAGTTAATTCCCTTATTTTAGTACGACTCTTCCTTTAAATTAATATAAAAATAAGTTTAAGCTTCCTAGACGTTAGCTTTTGTCACGGTTGATTATTGAACTAGTATTGATTTTCTTTCTCTCTAATGGTGCTTCTTTCTACTCTCTTCTACCTATTTTGTTAAACAACTAGCGTGAGGGTGTTAGACGAAAATAATCCTACAAATAAGATGTAATGTAATATGGAGTAATTAACACGTCAAAATAAGATTTGTTAAGATGCACGTTTATGAATGCTAGACGAAAGTCTCACATTGAGATCGTATTATAATGCGAAGTAGTTGGGATATGTACATGGTAAATGCTATAAAAAGAAAATGGTCACCATCATTTGGCTGGCTTTTGACCCCGTAACATATTTTTTTATTTGTTGCTCCGAGAAGGATGTAATGTAATGTGGAGTAATTAACACGTCAAAAGGAGATTTGTTAAGATGCACGTTTCTGAATGATAGGCGAAAGTCTCACATTCAAATCCTATTATAATGCGAAGTAGTTGGGATAAGTACATGGCAAATGCTATAAAAAGAAAATGGTCACAATCATCTGGCTGGCTTTTGACCCCCCAACATGTTTTTTTATTCGTTGCATCGAGAATCACGCCTGCATCGCAAGAAGAAAAGCGACGTGCAGGGAACTTTGCATGTGGGCTACCTAGGATTTGTGGAAATGAGAATCAGGACGTCATCCTGTGGATCAATGCACAGCAATAATGGACACTCTCATCCATGCAATCAATATCTTCGTTTTGACCTAATCATGCATTCTAATTGGAGCACGATTCGAAGTTCGCCGCGAACGAGGCATTAGAAGTGAGCTTCCATACGGAAGTGGGGGCTCTTTCGAAAACTATTCAAGAAATACGACTAAGAGGCTTAGTAATTCTTAAAAGGAAATTATCATCTCAAATCAGGATCATCTAAAAAATAAAATTACCCGATCATTTATAAACTTATTATGCGTGCGGATATCAATTCAATTTTTTACTTTTCAGTTTTATCAATTTAGTTCTAAATCTTTACGCAAAATTTTGTCATAAATCATTAACATGATTTGATAAAAAAAAAATCCTTTCAAATCAGGAAATGATTAGGAAAGTACCGAATAACAACGAGTGATGTGTTGTATTTGACACAACATAATAAAGAAATGTCAACCCAAGCTTTGCGGATATTATTTATTTGTGGAAGTAAGACAAAAAACAACGTTGAGTAGAAGATTCAAACGTTTGGTGCAACAGGGAAATCAATCGATCATGCGGAAAAAAATTGTTCTATCTTATGGCAAACTTGGACGGCAAGGAAAACTCATCATTAAGAAATGTTATCCTAGCCAAGCATGAACCATTTACTAGAATCCAAAGCCTCGTAGAAATATGGAGCGTAGTTTGCAAGACTTTGTTGCAATTTAGTGATAAACGGCGCAAATCCAATCACCAATCTGACCACGTTGGTGGCCGCTGTGGCCGTTGGTTGGCCACATTGAGCATCGGGGGGTACTAGTTTGCTTGTTCGAAGATGAAATTTGAACTCTTCAAAACATGCTTTTCTACACTAATCATAAAAAGAAACACGTCGATATAGTAAAATAAAAAGTGGCAAACAATCTCAAAGGATAGAAATAAAGAGCAACCATGTAGATAAAGTGGACCTAATCAAGGAAGATTCCACTGGTCCGTTTTCGGTAAAAGGGATTGCTCATCTGTGCTGGTAAATTTTTGAAAGAGTTGGTGAACATTAAAAAGAACTTTTGGTTAAGAAAACTGCCGGTGATTTGATTTTCTAGTATTTTTTCAGTATAAGTAAGAAATATTTTTATGAAGTTACCAATTCTTTTTGCCAATTTACATTAGTTACCAACTTTTATTTTTACCAACTTTTATTTGCTTTATTATCATACTTCTTGCACAATTATTCAGGTTTTGTTCATCCTCTTAGCAACTGTGATTTGTTGTGGTCTGTTGGGAGCCGTTCTTGTCATTCTAGTTCCATTCTCTATACAAAATCCTTGAGCTCCTTGCTATCATGCACACCTCCATTGTCAGAATTAGACATTTAATTTGTATACTGGTCTCATTCTCCACTTCCAATTTCCACCGGTTAATAGTAGCAAACTCATCAAATTTATTTTTCAGAAAATAAACCCACACGGTCCATGCGAATTTGTCAATGAGCGTGACATAGTAGTGTGAGTCTATAAGGTAATGGACATTGGCTGGCCCCCAAACATCTATATACATCGATTCTAACTTTGTCTTTTTTGGGTTTTCTTCTAGTCTTCAAAAATCTAACTGTTGACACCTATTTTTAATTTGCCCAAATTTAATTGCACAAAATTTAGGTATTAATTTTCATTAACTCCTAAGACAAAAAATATATTTTTATTAAATGCATTGCATGTAGAAATCAGGCATATTTGCATTAATATGGTCTATTAGAGTGTCTATTTAAAATTAAAATTTAAAAAAAATCAAAAAAATCAAAAATCAAATTAGAAAAATCGAGTCGGGCCGGGTCGAAGTCGGGCCGACCCAGCCCTTTTTTCCTTTTCCTTTTCCTTTTCTTTTCCCTCGCTCGGGCCCAGCCCGCCTCACCTCTTCCCTCTCGTGCGGGCCCAACCCGCCTCACCTCTCTCCCCCCTGCGCCGACCCAGCCTTTCTCCTTCCTTCTTCCCCCCGCCGCCCTGTCCCTTTCACCTCCCCTATTCTCCTCTGTCTTTGACGCTGGCATGACGAATGCCGAGTAGCTCGCTCCGTCTGTCGGGGATAGAGAAGGGCCGACGGGCACCACCGGACCCAGCCATTAAGGCTAGTCCCGTCTTCCTCGTTTTCCTAGGCCTCCCTTATCTCTTTCACCCTCTCCTCCCCCTGTTCCTCTGTCCTTCCCCCTCGCCGCGTGATAGCCCCCCCTTGCCTTTGCCTCGGCCCGCGGTTCGGCGAGCCTAGGCGGGTGCAAAGCCGCCACGCGTACGAAAGCCAAGTAGTGACTCGAGGCCACTATAAGTCCAAAGAGAGACAGTGAGGACCCGGTCGGCCATTTTCAAAGAAAAACAGAGGGAGAGAGAGAAACAGAGAGACACTGAGAGAGAATAGAGAGAGAAAGAAAGGAGAGTGGATTTTTATAGGTCATCAGTCGCATCGCCATCGCCACTCAATCAACCGGAAGCCCCCAAGTGCGCCGTCGTCGGTGAGCTCTCCCCCCGGCCTGAACCGTCTCTGTTTTGCCCTGTTTCTCTGCTTAGTACGGCCGGGACCAGCACCAGCCGTTTCGCGCGAGTCCCGGCCCATGCCGCCATCCCTCGCCGTTTGTGTGTCGCTGTTGTAGGTGAGGTAAGTCCTCGGAGCCGACCAGCTAGCCGGAGGAGGTCAAGATTTCCAGTTTTCTTCATCACCCCCCACCTGTTCGACAAAAAGCCTCAATAAAGCCGGTTTTTGTTTTGGTCGCCGGCCGGCAAACAGGTGGCCGGACGATGAGTCCAAGTAAGTGGTGAAGCTCGGCATTCAACCGTGCGGGCTTAGGCGGCGCGCAGGTCGGCCCGTCATGACAGCCATTTTGGCTCACCGGGCGTCCCTACCCAAGTCTATGAATTCGAGTCAAATTGACTTGGATCAACCGATCCGACCCGGGTCACCGCCGTCTTGGTGTTGAGCCATCGATTCAACAAATCCGGATCAGCTAACCCGAACCGAGGTAATGATCGGGTCGGATCTGTTGACTCGGGTCGGTTTCGACGACCCTGATCGGCCAATCCGACCCAGGTCAACGCTTGGGTCGAACCCGTTGACCCAGGTCGGTTCCGACCCGGATCTACCCGACTCGATCTTATTATAATATTATATTTTTTATATTTTTTTAAAAAATGTAAAAAAACTTTTAAATTTTTTTTTTTTTTTTCTTCTTCTTCCGTATTTTTTTTAAAAAATTAATTAATTAAAAAAATTAAATTAAAAAAATATTTTCTTTTTCTTTTCTTATTTCGTTTTTTATAATCTTGAAATTTTTTATAAAAAAAATTAATTAAATTAATTTTTTTATGTGACTTATCTGAGTATTTTAACCCTTTATTGTATTATCGTGCATGATGTTATCTTATTTAAATTAGACAAGTCTGAGATCGCGCAATAGTAATTTACATATTATTTTTATTACCATTGCGTTGTTATTATGCATGTTTTTAATATAATTGCATGAGCTGCTGTGTTTTGAATGTCATCTAACTTAGGTAGAGCTAGAACCATAGGCCGCATAACTACTAATCGTTTATGATTGTGCACTCGCATGATCACCGCACATGTTAGGAGAAAGGTCCTAAAATCAATCCAAATTGCCTAACAAATGTTTTCAAAAATGAACAGGGTAAAAAGGTACCGTAAGGGTATTAGCTATCCAACTAGCGTAACCAAGTCCCCGAACTCAGTTAATCTCTTGGTTCATAAAAATAGGGTGATTCTCCCGTTACCTTATTTGGGTTTCTAATCAACCCACCTCAAATCGATTAGTGGCGACTCCTTGGTATAAACCGTTTGCATGTTAAAAAATTAAACCTTAAGTCGCGATATGGTATGGGTTTGGGAGAGCCCGAGTTAAGTCCCAAACCTAGACTTAGCACGTACCAGGCAAACCACCCCTTCCTTTTTGCATGTTGTCCAAAGAAGGCTCAGGAGTTCGGTCGTGACAGACTGGCGACTCCGCTGGGGACTTGTATTTAAAAAAAAAAAGTGGATCTAAGCTAAAATTTTTACCCTGCTCAAAATAATTTTTATTTGGCAGCAAGGACTCCAGGTATGAGCCTGATATTAAGGTGTTATTTGTCTTGCAGGTTCGAATTGATTGTTTATAAATTGTTGTACATACTTTAATGATTTAGTATTACACCATTGCACACACGACCATGCTGCCGGATCTAGGCCGCAATAGGACATTTTAGGATGGTGTTAAGAAAGATACGACCTCAAACACAAGCCCGCGATGTAGAGGTTGCCTTTCTTCTCCCCAAAATTTATTCCTAAAATTGTAAAAAAGTACCTTTAGCTGCTAATCGCGTGACTATAAGTATTTCTTTCGATTTGGCCGAGGTTAAAAGGACTTGACACCAAAGCGAGACTGCGACGGTCGGCACCCTTTTAATTTCACTTTGCTAAGCCATCCTAGATAGAAATTGAGCCTCACTCCTCATGTGTATGTCGTTGTGATTGCCATGGTTCAAGGAAAGGTATATATTCTATCCCTTCTTATTTTATTATGCAGCCTACTTATTTAATTGATTTGTTACCGTTAAATTACTCGTTGATTGCAGTCTATAGATAAGGAATATGTTTATTGTGGAACTTGTCCATGAAAATAAGCAACTCCAAGAGACTATAGATTCCCCATTGTCTATGAAATGAGCATCCGGAAAGGGCACCCTTTTTGTTAAAACCTCTTATCTTTTATATTTTCATAGTAATTATGTTTAGGGGTTTTAGTTTTTGTCCTTAAAAGTATTTTTTGGTTGTGCTAATGTTAATATAACTCGGACCGTTTTTTATTCTATAAATAAAATTTTTTGCCCCTTAATGGCACTACCGCAGTCTTCGACCCAATGGTATCCGGGGATGTAGTGTAACGGTCCGAGGCGACCAGGGTTCAAACCCCGGGGACGCCGCCTGTAATGTTGATATTAATAAAAACCCTTTTTTTCTTCTTTTTTCTTTGCAAATAAAGAAATTATGTAATAATAATATGCTTAGATCATAAAATGATTCTCTATTGGGCATTATACTCGTTCATTTCAACGTTTTCGCAGGTAGTTAAAAAATGGCCGAAGAAAACATCCGTCTCAATAACATGGAGGACGAAATGAAGATGGTCCTCAACGCGATCCAAAATCTCACGAAGCATGTGGAATCCATTTAGGGCAAGCTCATGCCCATGCCTGCAGCAGTTGAAGTGGTGTTACTACCACCATCTACTGGAAAAGACAAAGCCTCCTCAGCGACAGCAACATGTCCCCACTAAAGGACGATCCGCTTCCCCTTGCTGTCAGGAAGCCTGAACCTAAAGCTGCACCAATGATGGAACATGACAAACGCCTTGCAAAAGTCGAGGAGATGATGAAACAGCTACAAGGCCCGCAACATGCTATTCTACTTGACCTATCTATATACAAATGGGTCAAAGTACCAGAAAAGTTCAAAATGCCAGAATTCGAGAAAATTGACGACACCTCATGCCCCAGACACCATTTGCACATTTATCATGTGCGGATGACTCAATACGTTGATAATGAACCCCTCATGATGCAGACCTTTCAAGCAAGTTTGACGAGACCAGCTTTGATATGATATATGTCAAAAGATGTAGATACTTTTAAATCGTGGGATGATGCCGCTGATGCATTTCTCAAGCAGTATCAATTCAACCTCGACGTCACTTTCACTCGTGACGATCTGGAGTGCACTAAAAAGAAGAAGAGTGAGTCATTCAAGGAGTACGTCACCAGATGGAGAAACTTGGCCTTCTAGGTTACTCCACAACTCACTGATCATAAACAAGTAAAGTTATTCATAAAGTCGCTTCCATACGAATACAAACACCGCCTGATTGGTGCCACTGCCAAATCCCTTAATCGTCTTGTTCTTGTGGGAGAACGAATCAAAATGGGATTGCGTGAGGGGTGATTCACAGACCCCACTTTCACAAGCAAGAAACTCGGCATGAAGAAGAAGAAAGAACCCCTGACGGATGTAGATGTTGTATACACCCAAACTGTTCATCCTTCCCCAATGATTCATTTGAGCAGTGGACAGCAACTGGTCTCAGGCCGATAACCGCCCCAAAGGCGAAATAACAAAAAGCAGTTCACGCCACTCCCTTTGCCTATGTCTCAGATCCTGCCTATTCTCATGGAAAAGAGGTTGCTTGCTAAAGAGCCAACGCGTGAAAATCCTTAGCATTTCTCCAACTACGATCCCTCCAAGGCGAAATAACAAAAAGTAGTTCACGCCACTCCCTTTGCCTATGTCTCAGATCTTGCCTATTCTTATGGAAAAGAGGTTGCTTGCTAAAGAGCCAAAGCATGAAAATCCTTAGCATTTCTCCAACTACGATCCCTCCAAGGCTTGTGACTATCATTTGGGTGAAACGGGACATTCCGTCAATGACTGTGTTGTTTTGAAAAATAAAGTCCAGAAATTATTGGATGCGAAGATGTTTTCATTCCGTAACACACCACTCGATCAAGCAGGAGGCCCAAATGTCATCATTGAGTAAACTGAAAACTCAATTTTCCTCCCTTAGAATAGAGGTATATTTAATAATTTGAATACTTTTATAGGGGAGCTTTTCTTGCTTTCTAAAGTCTTAGCTAATTTCTAAAATTCCCAATTTTCTGAATTTTTAATTATGCTCAGAATTTTAGTATTACAATTTCCATTCCAATAAATGTAATTCGCCTGAATTATTCAAAAGAATTACAAATGCTTTGTTTTGAGGGCCTGAGGAAGTATCCCAAACCAGCCCATTGATGATATCCAGCCATGTAAAGGAAAGTATTTTGAGGCCCGAACTTCCTCATGCTTCCTTGTTTTTAAGCTTTTGAAAATAAAACGAGTGTCTTATCATTTTTCAAAAGTCATGAAAAAGCATGCATGCTCATAACCCTGTTTGTTTTTCTAACTTGCTCATTTCGTGTCTCAGAACATATTTCTTTTGGTTTGTTATTACAAAAGGGGACACTTGAAAATGACACAAATTGAAGAGCACATCAGACCCTGGTGATACTAGCGAACCAACTCATTTGATAGGAGCAGTCCGAGTGAAGATCATCCAATCTTCAAATGAAACATGGGGCAAATCTCATTACTACCAGTGGATGATATCAGCCCTAGTGAGCCAAAGAGAATGTTGAGCATTTCTTGACTCCATGATGAGCGAAACATCATTTTGTACAAAAGTCAGGGGCAGATCAAGAAAAGATTACCCCTTTTGAAAGAAAAAGGTATGTCTTATTCCTTAACAAATTTTGGAAATGATATTCCATCCCTTTTCTTTTATAGATAATGAACTGGGAAACATGTTAGACTCTGACGTGCTAGCGAGCCGAATAGAGCATCAATGTTAGAACTTCTCGAATGAAACATGACGAAGAAGTGCTTAATTGGAAGAGTAGACTAGTGGCATATAATCCCCCAGTCAATCAAAAAGAGTGTATTTCGTTCCTAAAGTTCATCCACTTTAACATGGAAATGACATATTTTTTCCTTTTACATAAGACGGAATTGAGTAAAGAACACTCGTGGTACAAGGAGCTGGAAAGGACTTTGCATATGATAAAATGGCGCCGAAACTGATCTTGACAACCACGGAAGTCTCGATGGTAGTCACGCCCACATTTGTCGAAGACCTTTAAAGTAGAGATTAGCTTTGCTGCGAAACTCCCCATACAAGCAATTGCACATGCCCTGTGCAGTCAGAATCGAGCATCCACGAGAAACTTCTCAACATGCTGGAACCGCATTGACACAGCTTGCACTGACAGTAGAACACTGCTTCGAAGCACCTCCAATTATAGAGGATTTCATTCAAGCTTCATGCCCAACCATGAGAGGAGAAAAGACTCTACTAGCTTTGAAGGCAAAATAGAAGAAGGGTAATTTGTATCGAATGTCCACATTTGTTGAAGACCTTTAAAGTAGAGATTAGCTTCGCTGCGAAGCTTCCCATCCAAGCAATTGCAAATGTCTTGTGCATTCAGAAATCGAGAACAGGCCAGGACCGCATCGACGTAGCATACTCTAACAGCAGGACCTTCTAGCTAGGAGTACCTCTAATTATAGAGGATTTCATTAAAGCTTCGTGCCTAATTATGAGATGAGAATAGACTTTGCCAGCATTGAAGACAAAGGGGAAGAAGGGTAACCTGTATCGCTTTCATTTTACCCTCCGTCTCTTGTTTCTAACGTAAGTTCATGTTTTCGTCAGAAAGAAATCATCGACATTTGAGAAAACTGAACAAAGTAAAGAGGAGAAAAGACTCTGCTAGCTTTGAAGGCAAAATAGAAGAGGGGTAACTTGTATCGTTTCGAATTCCTATCCCTCAAAGAGCCGTTCATTAACACGGTTTCTCTTATTACTTTGCAGGATTGCCTTGCCATTGTAGCATAGGTAAGTATTTCTTTCCTCAAAGGCTCTCCTCATAATAATGCAAGACAACAAGAGTAAGAGGAGGCATGTTAAACCAAATAAATGCCTAACCCTCCTCAAGTGCATTACTTGAAAAGTGATTTTACATGGTAATTTTGCCTGTTTAATTCACCAATCCCCTGTGAAAATTTTGACAATCCGACGAAAGGTATCGAACTACTCCAATATGTTGAACGAGGTGTGTCAAAATGATGAGAGGCAATCCTTGGCCCATACACATTCTCACGTACCAAATTCTTGTAAAATGAGTGATAAGATTTCATTTCTATAAAGTAAAGAAATTTCTCGCATAAGGTACGGTAGCCAAAATGACGAGAGGCAATTCATTTCTCTCCCCTATACACTACCATTAATCCTTGGCTTGACCATTTTCGAGCCCATGCATTCGGAGGTTCCTTTTAAATTACCCCTGTAAAAAAAAAAAACCACCCCACAATGGGGCAGCTTGGGATGAAACAACATCACATGATGAATTCAGACTCAGAGGAAATGAGAAAAACATCCTTTCCCTTCAATCACCGCCCCCCATGGCTTTGGCCTCATCATCTTCATGGATTCGACGGTCCCCGACAAAGTCCTCCAACACTAACACATCATCGACGACAGAACAGTCGAGGCTAAGAGGGCTTTGTCAAGAGAAGAGCAGCAAACTAAAGCCTGCCCACAATGCCAATATCTTAATGATAACAGTGATGTTTTCACCTAGAAGGAGGAGTTTGTAATATCTAAAATTTTCTATGATCATCAGCTACAACAGCTCGCACAAGGTGAAAAAGACGAATAGAGATTTTTTGCTCTCACTCGCATTAATCTTTGAGTGTTTTTATTACATATGAACTCTCACGATGATTTAAGTGCCTTAGGATGACGAAGAGCAATTCTTCTTTTATCCTACACACTTATATCCCTTGCTAGCCCAATTGAGCCAACGATTTCATTTCATATAAACCCAGTTGACGATCATCCCTCACACCGAGGCAAAGCAAAAGCCACCACAATTTGATCATCAGGGTCCAAGGTAACAAATCAAGATGAAGACTCCAAAGGCCTAATAACATTGTTCTGTTCAACTTTATTTAGGCTAGTCTTGACAACATCAGAAGAACAGCAAAAAAAATGCTGAAAACTAGGGGGCATGAAAAAAGCAGTGTGCCTGGTAAGAGCAAAGCCAATGCTGTGAAAACAAGAGGCAAAGAGAAGAAAAGGAAGAAGAAGAAAAATGACGAAGTTTTAACTGAGGAGATCTCTAAGCATGATGAAAGTGCTCTCAAACACCTCAAAGTTGTTAAGCAGGTGTAGGATAGACAACCCCAATGGGTCTTCAATACAAATTCCCACTTTAAGGACATAGTCTTGACAAAGATCTGTCATAGGATAGACAAAGACGAACTTGTTCTCGAGAAAGCAATTGGAACAGAGATAGAATGGTATCCAGAAAAATGCTTGATGCAGAAGCTTCTCAAGAAAAAGTTGTCAAAGAAGCTAAACACCGCATTACCGAGGGAGTTTGCGAGAAGGATCCTGACGACGGAGAAGAAGACTGGTGACAATGCAAGATGATCACCAATTTTCACCCTTACACACATTTTTTAGCCTAACGATCATTTCGTTCCTCAACCTCTAAACCAAGCCCACGTTACATCTCTTATGAAGTCTCTTCTTACTAGGGCACTTGAATTAACGTAGAATTTCAAATGTTTATAAACAACGATCGAGGAAGTGTGAGCAAGATTATTTTTATCTCTTTTTACAGGGTTCTTCACTTGTAAATCTGGAGATAATTGCAGAATATCTTCCTTCATGGCTTTGACTTGAACAGTCACCTTTGTTAAGCCATTGACCAGGCCAACATTACAACCCTGAAAAAGACCTCTCAGATTGGCAGCGTCATACCGCTTGCGAGAAAACTCAAACCCTTGTTGATATGATAACGGTCAAATTGAGTGTTTTCGACGTTCCCGCATTAATGGACGAGACAAATCCCCCCCTTTTCAATGAGAGTGAGTGGAAAGTCCTTTCTAACTGAAAGTCCCTCGTTCAGCATCTCGAGAAGTCCACCTTACGAACGAAAGTTGTCTTAATTGACCCTCGGTGGATGTTTGGTGATGCAAATATGGCAAAATCATTATGCATGAACTTGCATAAATATACACTTTGAAATAGCCTAGCTTGTCTATCCCTGATGAAGGCATGTATGTTTGTGCTAATCGTCTTTGATAACTCAGATTTTTAAACCCCAGTGATAGGATACAAAAATCCAGACGCTGTAGAAGCCCTCCTCATCACCCCAAGAAAGATGTCCAGAAAAAGATTGGTTATTCAGCAGATGATGCCTTAAACCTCCGGGTAAGAAATCTCAGGAACGTGGCCAGGTGCTCATCGTTTAAGTCTTTCCAAGACCTGCTGGCGAGGACCCACTAGGCAAATCAGCAAATCCTCGGGCGAGGACTCCCAGGTGTTCATTGTTTAAGGCAAAAGTACACCACAAGTGCCATAACTTGTGTACGGCGATCACTTTGGTGCCATAACTTTTTTTCGGATAACTTTGGTGCCAGAATCGGAGAAAAAAATCACTTTAGTGCCAATTTGGCCGGAAATTTGACGTGGCATTTTTTTATTAATTTTTGGCCGGCGTGTAGCTCATGGGAGGCTTTAGTCAACATGTCTGATCAGCATTTTTTATTTTAAATAATTTTTTTTCAGTGTGTATAGTCAATATTTTTTAATTTTAACTATTTTTTTTTTTTTTTTCTTCTTTCCTTTTCTTTTTCTTTTCTTTTTTTTTCTCCCCTCGGGAGAAAAAAAAAAAAAAAAAAAAAAGAAAAAGGAAAGAAGAAAAAAAAAAAAAAAAAAAAAAATTAAAAAATTAAAAATATTGACTGTACCCACCGTCGAAAAAAAAATTATTTAAAATAAAAAAATGTTGACTTGTCATTAGCGCCCTTCGACCTCCCGCCCTGAGCCACGTTCACCGGCCATCAAAAATTAATAAAAAAAAAGCCACGTCGGTTCCGGCTAAATTAGCACTAAAGTGATCTTTTTTCTCCGATTTTGGCACCAAAGTGATCAAAAAAAAAAAAAATTATGGCACCAAAGTGATCGCCGTACACAAGTTATGGCACTTGTGGTGTACTTTTGCCCATTGTTTGACTATTTCTCAAGACCTGCTGGTGAGGACTCATCAGGCAAATCAATAAATCCTCGGACAAGAACCCCCAAGTGCTCATTATTTGAGTATTCTCAAGACCTGCTGGCGAGGACCCACCAGGCAAATCATCAAATCCTCAGGCGAGGACCCCCAAGTGCTCATTGTTGAGTATTTCCAAGACCTGCTGGCGAGGACCCACCAGGCAAATCATCAAATTCTCGGGCGAGGACCCCCAGGTGCTCATTGTTTAAGCCTTTTCAAGCTCTGCTAGCGAGTACCCACCAAGCAAACCATCAAATCCTTGGGCGAGGACCCCCAGGTACTTTGTCAAAGCGACCGAAGATAAGTTTGAGCCCTAGGCAAGCGATTTCCCCCAATCAAGGTGACCGAAAAAAGGTTTGGGTCCTGGACAAACGAAATTCAGTCAAGGCGACCGAAGATAAATTCGAGTCCTAAGCAAGCGATTTCCCCCAATCAAGGCGACCGAAGATAGGTTCGGGTCTTAGACAAACCATTCTTCCCATCAAGGCAACCGAAGACAGGTTCGGGTCCTCGACACATGATACCAACTATCTGGAATTACTCTACCCTTCGGCAAGGTAAGTAACCCCATGTATGTTTTTATTTGTTTTAGCACGCATCATCTTATCGCATCAGGAAAATGAGACTCACGATCTCGCCAAAATAGCATTTATTGAGCATGCATGGGCCAAATTTAGGTGTCATTTTATTTTTGAACGTAACCTCTGCGAGCTTAATCTCTGCGAGCTCACTTTCAAAGAGGGGCAACTGTTGACACCTATTTTTATTTTACCCAAATTTAATTGCACAAAATTTAGGAATTAATTTTCTTTAATTCCTAAGACAAAATTTTTTTTTATTAAATTCATTGCATGTAGAAATTAGGCATATTTGCATTAATAGGGTCTATTAGAGTGTCTATTTAAAATTAAAATTTAAAAAAAATAAAATAAAAAATAAATCAGAAAAATCGAGTTGGGTCGGGTCGAAGCCGAGCCGACCCGGCCCTTTTTTCCTTTTCCTTTTCTTTTCCCTCGCTCAGGCCCAACCCGCCTCACTTCTCTCCCCTCTTGCGCGGGCCCAGCCTCGCCTCACCTCTCTCCCCTCTCGCGCAGGCCCAGCCCGCCTCACCTATCTCCCCCCCTGCGTCAGCCCAGCCTTTCTCCTTCCTTCTTCCCCCCGCCGCCCTGTCCCTTTCGCCTCTCCTGTTCTCCTCTGTCTCTAACGCCGGCATGACGAACGCCAGGCGCGGGGCAGGTCCGCGCCGTCACCATCAGGATAGAGGAGGGCTAGGCGGGCACGCCACCGGGATTGGCCATTAAGGCCAGTCCCATCTTCCCGTTTTCCCGGGCCTCCCTTATCTCTTTCTCCCTCTCCTCCCCCTGTTCCTCTGTCCTTCCTCAGCTGCAGTAGTGATGCCCCCTATGGCCGCGGTTCACAAAGCCTAGGCCGGTGCAAGCCATCGTCACGCCGACGTAGAAGCCGAGCAATGACCCGAGGCCACTATAAGTCCAGAGAGAGAGAGGACCCGGTCAACCATTTTCAAAGAAAAATAGAGGGAGAGAGAGAAACAGAGAAGAGACCGAGAGAGAATAGAGAGAGAAAGAGAGGAGAGTGGATTTTTATAGGTCCTCAGCCGCATTGCCATCGCCACTTGATCAACCGAAAGCCCCCAGGTGCGTCGTCGACGGTGAGCTCTCCCCCCGGCCTGAACCGTCTCTGTTTTGCCCTGTTTTTCTGCTCAAGACGGTCGGGACTTGCGCAACCATTTTCGTCCTCCCGCCCATGCCGCCGTCCCTCGCTGTCTATGTGTCACTGTCGTAGATGAGGTAAGTCCCCGGAGTCAACCGGTTAGTTGGAGGAGGTCAAGATTTCCAGCTTTCTTCATCACCCCCCACCTGTTCGACAAAAAGCCTCAATGAAGCCGGTTTTTGTTTTGGTCGCCGGCCGGCGAACAGGTGGCCGGACGATGAGTCCAGGTAAGTGGTGAAGCTCGGCGTTCAACCACGAAGCAGGCTTGGGGGCGGCACTAGTCTGGGTCGGTCGGCGGACGTCCATTTTTGGCTCCGTCGGCGTCTCCTCACCCGAGTTTGTGAATTCGGGTTAAACTGACCCGGATTAGCCGACCCAACCCAGGTCACCGCCCGGGTCAGATCCGTTGAGCCGAGTTGGTTCTGATCGACCCGGATCAGCTAACCCGACCCGAGTTAACGCTCGAGTCATATCCGTTGACTCGGGTCGATTTTGACAGACCCGGTCAACGCTTGGGTCAAACCCGTTGACCCGGGTCTGTTCCGACTCGGATCCGCCCGACCCGGTCTTATTATAATATAATATTATTTTATTTTTAAAAATTTTTAAAAAAATTTTTGAAATTTTTTTTTTTTTTTCTTCTTCTTTCGTATTTATTTTTTTAAAAAAAATTAATTAATTAAAAAATTAAAATTTAAAAAAATTAAAAAGATATTTTCTTTTTCTTTTCTTATTTCGTATTTTTAATCTCGAAATTTTTTTTAAAAAAAATTTTAAAAATTAATTAAATTAATTTTTTTATGTGACTTATCTGAGTGTTTTAACCCTTTGTTGTATTATCGTGTATGCTGTTATCTTATTTAAATTAGACAAGCCTAAGGTTGCACAGTAGTACTTTTCATATTATTTTTATTACCGTTGCGTTGTTATTATGCATGTTTTTAATATAATTGCATGAGCTGTTGTGTTTTGAATGTTATCTGACTTAGTTAGGGTTAGAACCATAGGCCGCATGACTGCTAATCGTTTATAATTGTGCACTCACTTGATCACCTCACATGTTAGGAGAAAGGTCCTAAAATCAATCCAAATTGCCTGATAAATATTTTCAAAAATGAACAGGGTAAAAAGGTACCGAAAGGGCATTAGCTATCTAACTAATGTAACCAAGTCCCAAAACTCAGTTAATCTTTGGTTCGTAGGAATAGAGTGATTCTCCCGTCACCTTATTTGGGTTTCTAATCAACCCACCCCAAATTTATTAGTGGCGACTCCTTGGTATAAACCGTTTGCATGTTAAAAAATTAAACCCTAAGTCGCGATATGGTATGGGCTTGGGAGAGCCCGAATTAAGTCTCAAACCTAGACTTAGCACGTACCAGGCAAACCACCCCTTCCTTTTTGCATGTTGTCCAAAGAAGGCTCGGGAGTTCGGTCGCGACACAAACACGTTTCTGCTTGCCTAGATAACAATCCTTGCTTAGACTAATATCCAACCTTCAGATCACGCAATTTTCTCTTTGATGATAACGTATCCATCTCCTTTTCGCTTATATGTCCAAGCTTGTAGTGCCATAATTTGTAATCAGCTTTTGAGTTAGCAACTAATATTATTTTTCTACTGCATTCACTCATGGACGATATTCCCAACTTTGTTTATCGTGATACAATTATAGCACCTTTAGTAATCTTTTACAAGTCATCACAAATAATGGTTCTGTACCCTATGCCATCTAATTGACCTATAGAGAACAAATTTCTTTTCAGGCTAGGAACATAGTTGACATCATACAACTTCTATCGAATCCCATCAACAGTCTTAAGTGAACGTTACCCTCCCCCGCGATACCCAACGGTTCATTATCAGTAAGATAAACATTTTCAAATTTCCTAGAAACAAAATGGTGCATTAATTCTGTGCATGACGTTGAGAGATATAACAGGCTCTAGTCTAGAACTCAAGACTTAATCAGACTATAAAGGCTCAAATTTAGGGCCTCTTTGGACAAACGTCTCTTCAATGGTTGCATTTACAAATTCATTCTCCTCCTAATTTCGATCTTAATTCGGATTTTTCTTCTTCTTTGGGGTTTTGCAATTTTGTTTTAGATGGCCCTTCTTTTCGCTATCCCAGCAAATTATTTCAGCACGAGGTCTGCATTTGCTTCTCCCTCAGGACTTCGATCTACCATGGTTCTAGTTTTGACCATGTTGATTGCTTCTCCCTTTGCCTTCACTACTCAAGGCAGCCCCCAACAATTCACCCGAGTCTCTTTTGTGAATGTTCCTGCTAAAAATCAGATCTTGTATCTCTTAAAGTTCCGGCTTCTTATGACCATACAAACTGCTCACCGTTGACACTTGAATTTTCATCGACAAACTAAGCATGTATTTTTGTAGAAAAAACAAATAAAAAATAGAAAATTACAACAATAACAGTAAAAGAACAAAATAATTTTAAAAAATAGTAATAATAAATAAATAAATAAATAAAAAGCGAGAGAGCTCAATTCGGCCATTTATGTAAAGACCCAGACCAGCCCAGCACCCTCCACCTCCATTGGGCTCGGCCTAACACCCCATTTGCACCATACCATCCACAACCACAGCTCACACCATTAGACTGACCCAAACCCATTTGCTTCAGCCCATCTATCAAGTCCAATCTCTCTCTCATCTAATGAACTGTGTGATTCCTTTTGAAGCTCTTGATCACAACACCACAAAACTGAGTTGCTCAACAGAGAACTCAGACCACACTTTGAAAGAAATTCTCAGAATCCTTCATCTTCGCTCTCCCTTGAAGCTCCGGACAGCCGATCCATGGCCTGCCGGTGGCTGTTCATTGCCAATTGTAGTCTTTCCGCCATCTTTTGCCGCCCCATATCCCTTCCTCCAGTTTTCAGATGTCGCTCTCCAGTTCCTTCCACACTTTCTTGGCCCTGCACTAAAATGCTACTATCCTTCTTCTCTGCCACCTAACTAACTAAAAGCCAACCAGCACTTACTACCAAGCAGAAGGTTAAAAGGTTTGAGGCTAAATTGATCAAATTAAAAAGTTTAGGACTAAATTGACATTTGTATAATAAGTTAAGACTTTTTGGTAATTATCTCAGACATTCGGAGAAAATATATCTATGATGGATCGTGTAAACTAAGTCCATATCAACTTATAACTATGTTTGGGTGACGATAAGATTTGCATATTTAACGGTTGAGATAATATTGATCCGTATGATCATTTTAATTAGTGATTTACAACGGCATAATTTAAAAACTCTTTTGTACTACGCAACTGGAAAAGTTTTAGATGGAAGCTTTACGATTTGATATCTAACTTCAAGAAATGGGATTAGCAGGATTTCGAGAATTCACTTTTCATTATAGTGATGGCAAATTCATGATCAAACCAATATCGAGACTAACATACATACCCAACTCTGGGGAAAATGTCATTTTATGTGATCCAACTTCACATGTGAGCGTATTTTCGTGCGCACACCATACATTCAAACTTAGGCGAAAGCTACAGACAGGAAGACAGCTGCAGTGAAGGAACGCCGAGAACGTCCGATGAGCATCCCCTTCGAAAGTGGATACGACTCACTTAAATACGTTCTCAGTGAAAAAGGCTGCGTGATGACCAGTGCGACACATCGAGCACATGCGCTAGCTCATCATATATCTGGTGTTTTCTCATGGTTATTTGGGAATGCATTATTGCAAGGCTATGCGAGTCGCTTGCTTGCTCGGCTGTCACATGCCGACCTAAGAGCGATATTATTCATTTAATGTCAGATCGTTAGCTGATGAAATTCTTTAGAAACAAAAATCATTCAGCTTGTGGTGCCTAGAGGATCCTGGTTCGAGGCCACCGTTGGTCACAACTGTTGGACGATGAAGCCAAATATTATTATTAAGGGATTTTTTGTCTTTTCTATTAATTTTGCTTTTAGGTTAAAAGCTGTCACACCCCGATCCCCACGGGCATGCGTAATCCTGCCATAGTCGTTAAGAATGCGACATCCCAGTATTTGTCACCAACCCAAACAAACAAACAAAAGAGCAGCACATACGGAAGCAATTGGAACTCTCCACACACCATACAATTAATATGGGTAGTAAGGAGACAACGGAATCACATCAACAAAACACTTTTATAGACAAAGCGTTACTTACAAAATTCACACAATACATGTCACTACAGACCACATGCATTAAAAAAGGATCGGGTGGTTGGGTTAGCCTAACTTTTCTACCAAAGTTGTACCCAAAAGATGGGGGACTGGACCAAGCATTAATCCTCGTAATACCCTGGCTGCATCCCCAAATCTTCCATATCGTCATAAGGCTCAGGGGTCTAAAATGTTTGTAATTCAACAATAAGAATAATCTCAATAAGTCACTACCTAAGCCTCACTTAAGCTAACACATATCGCAGGATAATTTGGAGCATGCAAGGTTTATCACTCAACGTGCCACAACAATCACAGGCGTCCTTACCTCGCCTTGGCACACACACAAGCCCTGCACGTTAGTATACAGCCACAACATGACGACCATTCAACAACATCATAACCTGAATCGAGGCAAGCACATGCATAGCACACTTAATAATCCAAACATGCCCAATAATAATCTCGCATAGCATACCACAATGCATATCACAATCATAAGGTCCAGATTATTAGCAGCCCCTCAAGCTCCCCGAACTCGCGTAAAACGCATCAGCCTATAGGGCTTCCAGCGTAATCGGGCATTGTCCCGCTACGTTGGCGATGGCATCGTCCCACATCACACTCATCAAGAAGGCATTCCATGAGGAGCATCAATCTGGCCTTCACCACGATTAGCATCTAGGCCTCCCAGGCATCCGATAAATCGGACATTGTCTCGCATAAAACGCATCAAGACGGGTTACAACCTCACGTAAAACACCTCAGAATATTTAGTGAGTACACGGGCATTCAACACTCAAATCAATTTCTCATCTTTCGATTAGCCAATTGCCACACAATTCACATTCAAATTACATCTAGCCATGCCCCTCAAGTGCAACAACAACATCGAAAAGCTCCCGAGAGAGAGAAACCAATTTTTCACAGAATCGGGCTAACATTTGGCAATTGTGCAGTAACCGACACCCTTTCGAAATAAATAGTAATTCAACTCCAAAAATTATGAATTTTGGATATATCATTGGAAACATCTTGATAAACATTTTTCATGAAGGATACAAAATCCAATTCCAACTGTAAATAACTCTTTTTGTCACCCAAAGTCAGATAAAAAATTTGCCCACCAGGGCAGACTGTTTGGCCTTCAAAATACATATCTATCAATAACCAAATCTCCTTGGAAAACCTTAAAATTTTTATATGTCATAGACACAAGTGTCCTTGACAATTTTCATGAAGGAAGTTCATTGAAAAGAGGTCTGAAAAATTTTATAAAAATTCAGAAAGACACGCCGATTAGGTGAATAGTAAATTCGGCAGAGTTGTGACAGTTTGAAAATTGACTTCTAAATACCCCAAAAAGACCTCCAAAAATTTTAGATTTAATATATAACATACTTCAAGATGTTAGGGTCAACTTCCATTGAGAACACTTAATTAAATTTGGCCCACATTGATCTCCAAAAAATAACAAAACAACAGGGCATCTCAGCAATCAAATCTGAGAAACATCT
This sequence comes from Syzygium grande, assembly GCA_024733475.1. Taxonomy (NCBI): domain Eukaryota; kingdom Viridiplantae; phylum Streptophyta; class Magnoliopsida; order Myrtales; family Myrtaceae; genus Syzygium; species Syzygium grande. Next base: position 38,198,326 of record JAMXDD010000006.1, read on the forward strand.
CAGCAATCACAAATCATCAATCAAGTACAACCAGCCAACAAACCAACTCAAATCCACTCCAAATCAGCATCTAAACATGCCATTGGTAACTCATTATTCTAATCAAAGCTTAGGAAGTACTTACTAAGAGCCTAAGCTTAAAACCAGCAAAATCAGCCCAGAAAGCAGCTGTTGTTCTAGTGGCCAGACGAGAAGGACGGTGGCAACTCCGATCACGGTGGTCCATGGCTGAGGTGAGCACAAGCTGGTGGCCACGGTGAGGGGTGGTGTTGGCTTTGGTGGTGGCTGGTGAGGTCGGAAAAATAGCAAGGAAAGAGGGAGAAGGAAGAGGTGGTGGCGTGAGCAACAGGATCAACGATTGATGGCGGTTCCGGCGGCATCAAGGTGGTTGACGGTGGCCGGAACAGCTACTGGTTGAGTCAGGTGGGGAAAAGTGAAGCTCGGCTGAAATGGAGAACAAGGGAGAAGAGAGAGTTAGCAAGAGAGAATGAGGGAGAGAGAGTAAGAGAGAGACATGATCTGAATCTTCAATAACCCCACTAACAAAACCTCATCACCCACCCCACTCACACATCCAATGGCTCACATTCTACCCTCTTCCCCAAGTCAAGATCTAAGGGCTCATGATTTTTCTTTCACTAATTTCCCAAAAAATAAGAATGGCAACCAAAATAAAATGACAAGATGAGGAGGGGCATAATTATCCAAGAATTTCAACCAAAGGAGGGAAAGTCCAAATGGCTAAATTGCTCTTTAATCTTTCAAATGAATTCAAATATCCTCAGGGGTAAAATGGTCTTTTTCCATACCCGGTCCAAATTTCACTTTTCCAACAATTATGAGCGACTTAATGGTTGGCCACGCATGATGAGACGTTATTCGATAAATTTTCGTGAAATCTTGAAAGTTTGACATCCTATTCCGGATTCTAATTCATGGATAAAACCAATCAATCGGGACTTTAGTATATCTCAAATTAACAAGCGGCTTTTAGGAGTTACGCGTATCGACTCATGGCCGATTTGATATCGAGCTACATCTAAGTTCACTCGAGTCATGGCGACCTCGGTTGTCATGTAATTGCGAGGGTTAATCACTAGTTTCAATTAACGCAATCATTCGGATTAGATTTGGGATTATGCGAAATTCGTATAATGGTCAAGCGGAATTACCCGCGATCCAATTGTATAACATTTGCGAATTGTCCTATAGGCATCTTTGGATCGGTTTATAATGGCCTAAAATATCTACTCATCAATCCTTATGGTTGAAGTGTTGATCCATGGCCAAGTTTTTAGGTCCATGTACTTAATTCCTAACTAGTCATTCCCTAATGATTAGTCTTCTCAAAAGTGATCAATTCCGAGTGAGATTTAATTAAAGTGCATTGAAGATATAATCATTTCATAAATCCCGAAAATGGGTCAAATTTCAAAATGTCACAAAAGCTACACTTTATATATCAGCTATTGATAAAAGCTAGCCGTTTAGGCTCTGAGAAGAAAATAGAGAGAAAAGAAAAGAGAGAAAAAAAAAAGTGAGTTTTTTCTTTGTGAGTGTTTTCAATCTATTTGTCTCTTGATGGTTCATCATTATAGCCTTGATCACTTTTTCAAAGTCCAGTGGATTCACATTAGTCAATAGAAGGATGGTGGAAAGTTTTTGGGTTTTTGCTTTGTGAGTGTTTTCAATCTATTTGTGCAATAACTTAATCTTGAGAAGGATCATCATTATATTCCAATAGAAAAGATCTAGGTCGATAATTTGAAGGGAAAAATCAAGCGTTGTAATGATAATGCAAAGTTTGTAAAGTTTGAACATATCATATTCCTTTTTTTCAAAGTTTTAATAATACCTAACCTCTTAGTGGAAATTCACAAAAGGAAGGAGAGCATGAGTTGCGAGCCTTGATCAATGGAACTTCTTGGATGAAAATGAACAAACGGATTCAAGTGCATTAGATTGGTGTTGCATCGTGACAGAATCCATCGGTCATCTTTCCGTCCATTCCCAAAATGGTTTGGGTTTCAGAGGTGAGAGAAGGAATCTTAAGGGTTTTGGTTATTGTTTGGGTTGAGCTTTCCGCTTGGCCGTAATCCAAACAATTTAAAAAAAAAAGTTGAGATCCAACTCACTTTGAAAGAAAATTTAAAAAATTGTTTGGTCGGTTTGTGTTTGGTTTTGACACCCCTAAGTTTGGGTGAACTTCGATAATAAATTTTCTGGTGTGTTTTTTCAATTCTATTCCTTCTATTATATATTATGCTACAAATGATCATTTAATTTTCAGAATTAGTATAAACAACAACAATTCCCTGCTATCCTATTTGTCGAATGGTAACAATTTGAGAGAGAGAGAGAGAGAGAGAGAGAGAGAGAGAAGGGGGTTGCCCCTAAAACCCCATGTTTAAGTTACAACTGTTTGGTTTCTGTTTTGATCGATTCTAAGTGGTCTTCGACCAAAAGTGATGGACTCAAATTCAAAATCAATTTTGAAAGAACAACATGAATTTGAGTCAATTTGGAAACAATACATTATAGGTAAACTTGTTATCCAACCTAATTTTTATAAAAAAGTCCAGGTTGAAAATTTTGATGAAGCAAAAGTATCGGTCTGTTGGACTAAATGCTTATGTTTAGAATTTTCATTCATTTAAAAGTTCAAATTTTCAAACGTTGATTTGGGATAATCAAATCAAACAACCCATTCATTTATTTAATCTTTTCATCCAAAAGTGCTCATAAAATCAAGCTCTTAGTGAAAAGTCAACTAGGGTTTGAAACATGGTCAAACCTTAATTAAAAATACAAAAATCCATTCAATTTACTTTTGGCATTTGAAATTTTAGATTTAGAATCAATTTTTTTCCTAATTGCGAATTTGAAAATTGGCCAAAATGAAATTACTTCATTTCTAGTCATTTTTAGGTTAGTTTTCTTCATGACATTTGATCTAGAGGTCAAATTCATTTTTGAACCAATTCCAAGCCAAACACAAAAACCCCAATTTTGGCCCTAATCGGTGATTTTGATCGATTCTTTTAATCAAATAATGAATTTGAGTCAATTTGATCAATTTAGTGATCCAATTCAAACAATTGGATCTAATTAGTTAATGCATCCTTGTTCCGAGGCTCATTTATATATAAATTGTTAGTTTGGCTGATGACAATGCTGGTTTCAATTGAACTCGACCTAATTGTGTTCTTCGATTTTCAAATATGATGAAATAAAAATGCCTTCGTTGAGTTCGAGATATGAAAAAATTTTCTTCACGAAAGTTCTTCTTGAGATTGAGATCTTTCTATTAATACTAATTTTATCAAAATCAGAGATCATTTGAAATTTCAAAAGGAATTTTCACGATTTGATCAGTATCTGTGTCCAGATCTGATTTTCAAAAAATGAAGGGCCTTTGGAGTTCAAAAGATGTTTCTTCGAATTTGATAAAGTTAGAGTCCTTTTTGCAAAAAAAATTAAAAAGTTGCTCATTTTGGGGTCTCATTATGTCAACTGAAAGTTTTGAGGACCTAATAGCAATTTTTTAATGGGGTTGGCCAATTTGCTTAAAATCTCCTGAAAGGTCTTTACGGGTTAAAACTCTATTTGCATTTAAGTCCTTCTTAAAAATCGAATTTTATAAAATTTGGAGGGCTTTTTAGAAAAACTCAAAAAACATGAAAGTTGTTGCACACGGGGATCCCTAACCGTACAAAAACTTTTCACGTGGTTTTGATAAGGTTTTATTTTTTCCCTAGGATTTTGAAATTCATAACAGAATCAAGTCCAGTCTGTCACTGAGATTTAATTCGATATTTTGGAGAAAATTGGCTAGGATTTGGAAACAATGGTCTTCTTGACTTTTTAAAACTCTATTTGATCCTCACGTTTTATAAAAATTTGCTTTCTAATGACACCTGAACCACTTTCATTTGGACGTCATTAGGGTAATTAATCATAGCCGAATAGAAGCAATCCGAATTTGGAGACATTAATTGAATAAGTGGTCTTTTTTTTTGATAAAAGCCCACTTCCCATTTGTTTAGGGTAATTAATCATTGAAGCAATCCGAATTAGACATTAATTGAATAAGTGGTCAAATAAAGCCCATGGGCTTGAATGCATGCTTATTCTATTTCTATGCATGTGTTTGTTAGATGAATGTTAGGCCGGTGCATGTTCGGCGGGTAGCTCATCATGGTCATTTAGAAACCGACTTTAGGGGTTAATTGATATGAGTTGCCGTTTTGTGAATGCAAATGGTAGCCCATTATCATTAACCATTAATCAAACAATGTTAGGTGATTAAGTGGGTGATGAATTGAAACGCATGAAAAACAAAGGCCGATCCCGAGGCCCGTGCTTAATTAGTGAATTGCTTGCACCATTATTTTTTCATATATCGTTTGTTATGAATGAATGTTATGGATGTAAACATCGACACCCGAGAGGCGGTCCAAGGAAGAATAATCCGAAATTGAAAAAGCCAAGGTGATTGACCGATGTCCAATCCGGTCTCGATTTGTATTCATACGATGATGGTGCTAGACCGATGTCCGATCCGGTTTCAATTTGTACTTAATTCATTCATCCCCGATCATGTCTCGGGTTTTCAATTCGTGTTGTAATAAACACCCGACGAGTTGCGGGTTTTTACTTTTTACTTTCTCGCACTTAGAATTAGCTCGTCTTTTCAATATTTCGAGTGTTTACTTTACGAAAAGTCTTTCAATACAATTGATTGTTTCTTTCTTTTTCTAGATTAAGATAAGATTAGTTTAGAATCTTAAATGAAAATACAAAAACAAGATGCATGATCACCTAGTGGACTAAGATTTTGGCATGAAAATGGTAAAGAACAAATACATGACAACCTAGATAACAACCATGTTAAGTTTAGCGGGTGACCAATTAATAGAAATATTAATGTAAGCTAGTCCCCGAACCTTTGATCTCTGGTTTCGTAGAAACCGAGCGAAATTCCAGCGTTTGAGGTTGGGTATTCTAGCCGATCCCCGACCTAGGCTAGTGGCGACTCTTAAAAAAAAAAAATCAATCCGCTGTCACAAGATATGGATTTATGAAAAATCCACGTTCATGATCAATGGGTCATATAGCTAAACAAAAGATTTACACTTGATGTAAAATTATTTTTTATAAGATGCCATATGAACCATCTCATTTTTTAAACCCGCCTCATTCGAGTTCGGCCCTCGAGGGGTAGGTGGTGGTAGGTTAGGGTTGATGTTTGGGTCAATGGAGCGGCGTGGTATTAAGGTTATTTTGGGAGACTTTCATTTTTCAAATGGAGGGTAGTTTAGTCATTTCAGTTTGCAAACTAGGATTCAAAAGGTAAACTTGTACTCTCAATTGAAAAATTCTAAAAGTGCCTATAGAAACTTCTTAAATCTCAAATTATAAGTGCACCATAATTCCTAAAAATTTTCACGAAAGTATGATTATATTAAAAAAATTTCAAAAAATGCAATTAATAACGCAATGCATGACCAAGACATGATGTCTAGTATGATCATGTAATATTAATTAGTTTTTTAAAATTTTTCTTTATAATAAACTCAATTTTAATCGAAGTTATGTCTATGTGAATTCTAATCTAACATGCATGACCTATTACACTAATGACATGAGATTGGATTATTTAAATGTAATCTAGATATGACCTAAAATATGCAATAAGTATGATATCCGACAAAAGCGCAAAATCTAATAAAAGCATAGAATATCTGATTGAAGCACTTAGTATTAGCAAATAACTTCAAAAATTATTACTATGCATCAATGCTCATGGAAATTATGCAATATCATTCAAGAGTCATCAATATCTATCAAAGATACGCAATTATCAAATTATGATGCAAAGATACTACTCTTGATTAATCCTGGATGCTAATTACTATAAGACTCCTAATGTACCTAAGATATGCAATTTCTAAATTAGGAAACATGCAAGAGTGCAATCTAAACTAAATGGGATGCATTTTTTTTTTGTATTTTCATAATATGAATGCTTTCTAAACTATTGACATATATTATACAAACCCCACATAATCAAATATTCATCCCGACCCAAAATAGGAAACAAATTTTTATTGGGGATCCAATCTTAGGTCTTAAAAATCGAAACCCAATTATATTGACATCCCCTTTGTGAACAACTTTTCTGACTTTAAAACAATAATATGCTTATTTAGGCAAAGATTAGGCCTTTTCTTGCAATATCCCTTCTCCAAATTTAAACAAAGAATTTGTGTGATATATTCAACATAGGAAATAAGATATCTATTTCATTCCCTATCCAATAACCAAAATTTTGAGCTCAATATGCTTTATTGTTCTTCAATTTTATTAAAGAACACAATTTTTCGTAATTTGACTTCCCTCATTGGCATCTCATATGTGAAATTTCGGCTACTATGGGCTTGGCCGAATTTTCTATTCTCTAGGGTATAGTCCAGATAATCCAATTAAGCTTAGAGCATCTTTGTTTAACTTAGTCCAATTATAATGCTGTTTTTGTGGGCTTATTACTACTAAATGACAATGCTCTAATATGCATATGTAATTTAACAATATTTTCATTTAAGGGTCGAGATTGATCACTAATTTTTCTATGCAATGAATCGAATCGCCAAAATATAGGTGTCGACAATCCTATTTATCACCTAATATCTCATGGATTTTCATGTCCAAGAAATATCTAAAAGTCGATGTACAGTAAAGACAATTTGCACAGTGTTAATTTTAATAAGTGCGTCGGAAATGTGTCATCCTATAAATATTGAAATCAGAGATTTAGATCTTTGAGTCCAACTTTTTATAAAAATTGAATATTAAGCACGATCCGATCGCAAATGTCAAGTCCGTGGTGGTTGCGGGAGGTCCTTTGACTGGATGGCGCATGACCAGATCGTGTCACTGAGATCTAATGGCAAATCTCTCTAATTATAAGTGCTAAGTTAATCTGACTATGCACTAACGACATATCACGTAATCGTTAAGTTGCCACATATAAATTTTAAATGAATGGCGGATACATTAGAAGGAATATATTGAATGTCAAGTGGCACTTACTGTAACTAGAATATAACATGCTGAAAAAACCTAAATATTAAATATAGAATCGATACATGTGCAACCCTAAGTTCGTCCCCTGTTGTCAGGCGCGTGAAATTATGCTAATGGCAGACGCTCGAGAATTAGAATTAGAAACTGATAAGGACGGAATTAACAGGCTGAACAAACTTTTAGAAACAAATCACTGCCAGCGTAAAAGCTGTTTAGCATACTCATTAATAGGCGGATGATATGGGGATAAGTTCGATTACACAACTATCTCTATAAGTTTACGAGTCATTCATCTAATGATGAATATGGAAAATTTATTTACACGGATAGTGGATATGATACGATTATGCTATATTATTTAGGGTATCTTATTGTAAAAGTTTGTATACCGAATAATGCGGTATGATTTAAAAAGTTGGTTTGAATATTGTAAAATTTGTACACGTTATTCAGGAATAACGTGTCAAAGAAAGTCCGGCTACTTTAAAAACTTGTATAGTAAGTCCTGCTTGATTTAAGCGACATGTTAGTCTAATCATTATTGGCCATCCTATATGCCATGGCAAATGCGTGATGTGGATTATTTCAATGAAATAACGTCGTTTTGCTTAAATAAATGACATGCTTTCTTCGTTTCACATAATACACAAATGCCTAAAAATCCCCAAATAAGAGAGAGAGAGAGAGAGAGAGAGAGAGAGAGAGAGAGAGAGAGAGAGAGAGAGAGAGAGAGAGAGAGAGAGAGAGAGAGAGAGAGAGAGAGAGAGAGAGAGAGAGAGAGACGGGGCATCCTGGCAAACAATATCGAGACTATGACGGTGATGGGAAGTGGTGGATATGGAGGCACGACTTCTCAATTAATGGATTTATTAAGAGAAATGCATGATTGGGTGAAGTCTTTAATCTACTATGAACATAACAATTTGTTCACCAACAAAAAAAAAAATTATAAATTGTTGTGAAGTTCATTCCTTTAAGAATTTATGACTCACAACACGTTATTAGTCTCACATTGATCCAGAGACCGTTATACTAGCATAGCCCATTAAATTAATGTTCATAATTGGTACAAATTCCAAGATCGACAACCCACAAGAAAACTTAAGGGGAAAATCTCGTTTTGACAAACAAGACTACTAATCATATGGCTACAAATAATTGCCATGCAACCCCTACTCAGCTCTGAATTGCTGTATGTGGTCTCATGCGTGAGAGATTTGACGGGGGAGACGACGATATTTCATCCTGGCAATATTGTAGGAATCTTCACAAGGAGGCAAGTACGAAGGAGGCCCTCGCATGCTCGTTTCCTCGGTGTCTCCATCTTTTACTATGAAAACTGTCTCCATGCCCCAACTCATGTGTCGATCTATGTGGCAATGCCAAAACCATACGCCTGCGATAGCTCACATAATCAATGTCATATCGATGTTTGTAAGTTTAAATGTTAAATATGGCGATTAAATAGGAGAGTAGCGTGAATTGGGAAAAAAAAATACCTGGATTATTTGCCACAAATCTGACGGCAATCCATCCGTCCCTAGGAACTGCAAACGAATTGACTAGGACCGGGTCGACCAGGTTGTAATTCAAGGGATCCGTCTCATTGTCAAAGTTGCCGAGGCCATGTCCCACGACATAGAAACTGTATCCGTGCAAATGCATCGGGTGACTCTCCGCACCTCGCAAGATGTTGCTCCCTTGGAAGACCACCTCCACGGACTCGTTGTACTCCAACATCTTCACTCTGGTCACCTTGTCCGACACTCCTGTTACTTCTGGCATATCGTCTCCCGTCCAGTTATAGAAAACCGGAGGGAAATCCGGAAAATCTGCCGTATATACTCCACTGATGTTCCTGCACATAAACACGAAACCCTAAATTAAACTTGTCCACGGATGGGGAACTGATAAATCATTACTTCTTGGCATGACAAAGTAAGTCTAAGAAAAAAAAATCTTACTTGTAATATGCTTGGAGCACATCCGTTGATGGGTTCTCCCAACTTTGATTATTGAGACTAGAACCGATCGTGGTCGGACCAATGACACAATCGTGATGTGGACACAATATCTCACTGATCGAAGCCACTATGAACATCCTCCTCGTTATGTTGAGAGGCACATCCGAAGGATGATCTTCACTTGCCAAACTGCGGAGCATGAATGTGAAGCTATCTGCCGCATCATAGTCGAAGTAGCTCGGAAGAGACCGGTTTGGGAATATTGGCGATGAGTCCAGACTATACTTTCCGCTGTATTGAATTATGGCAGTGGTGACCACGTGGTCGAAGTTTGTCACATCCGTGCTCTCGCTCGAGTAGCGGTGGGCCGCCATGTAATACCTTCCTGGGGTATTATTGGCGGTGAATAGTACGTCGATGGTTGACCCGGGGCTCAACATTAAGTACGGACTCACTAATGGTTTTGTGTACGCTGCATCCGCTCCGACCACCGTCAGGTTGTGGTCAGCAATGGCAAAGAAGAGCTCACCACTGACGGCGGCATTGATTATCCGGAGGTGGTAAGTCTTGCCATAATCGACATACATGTGATATGTCGAATCTGTTATATCAACATCATTATAGCAATTATGTCACATAACTTTATGTCACTCTAATATAAAAGAAAACCAAGTACAGAACTGCCATGAATTTAAAAAAAAAAAAAAAATTGAAGTCATATAAGTGTAGAGTAGAAATGAACCTTGTGAGCAGGCAACAAAATCTCCAAATTCTCCATTTATCATGTAACCAACTGAACGAGGTACATCATTACCTTCATCCAGATCCTCGTCTAAGTCGGTATTCAAATCATCTCCTTGTGAATACCAAGAACCTACACATTATAAAAGATAAAGGTCAGGTAAAATTTCATAAGCTTCAATGCACTACAGTGCCGCTTTATTTCTATGAAGTTTTTCATGGAATTTTCTAAAAGCTTTATCCTTTTAATTGTGACCCTAAATTTCTCGTCGTACATCAAAATTCCTAGAATAGTCTCAAAACACGTACCAAGCACAATGATTTCTTCACCATCTGGCTTAGGAAAAGGGTAAGTCGTTCCTTCTTCTGGAAGAATGACTATTGCACCATGCACCGTGGCTCTTGTCCAATCGCTATGGGCATGCCAGAAAAGGGTTCCCTCCTCAGTTGTAAAATTTACTTCGTACGTGAAATTTGTGCCTGGTGGAATCGGACATTGAGTAATGTATTCCGGACCATCTGACCATGGGTTGCGAGGTTGCTTTACGCCATGCCTGCATGAACACAATTTTTCTCGATCATGAAGCATCCCTCTTTTTTGATGTAAACAATGATTATGTTGAACCAGTACTGCGAAAGTGGTTCAAGCTCCATCAATTGACAGAAATTGAACTTTCATGATACTCATTAGTCGATTGCCCTGTTACATCTATAAAAACTATTTTGTCGTCCACCGTACTCGTAAGGGAAAGAACCGACTCTACTATGGTAACACTCAACTCATAAAGTGAGAGAAGGATTGTTGCGTGGTACTTTAGCAGCAACTCACCTTTTAAATGTCCCCACTTCAATACTCTATATGGAGTCTATCGAATTTGAGTTGTTACAAATAATATCTAACAACACATCAACCGAAAGTATGCGATATATTCCACCAGAGTAATTGTATTTTCATCCAGTAGTGATGATTGGTGTCATCACATTTCGCGTTTTTACTAAAATTATCGCTCGACGGGAATATTATTTACACAAGCAAATACAAACTGAAAATGTTCATCTGCTAAATGATGGAATGTGTATCGTTGTCAACTTCATGAGTGTCCACATTCGGCCCTGCTTGTGGGACAATTCTAGAAAATAACACTACAAATTGTCCAAACTTGGGGGCCGTGCCTACTCTATTATGCGCTAATTGAAATGCATATACCACTACATTTTTAAGGGAAAGTTTTCTTTCCCTTTCTTGTACCCTTCCCGTTGACGACGGAAATCTTCCCTTGCTTTTCAAGAATGGAACTGGGAAGCCTAAGTTCTAGATGAGTGGGGTCATGGCAACGTGAATACATGTTACTGAGATGTTTCGTAGATTGTTCATTGCCTGATAGTTGAACTCGTGGAAGTGAAAAGAAACAAGATCAGGAAAGGTGAAAAAAAAAATAGAAGTTAGCGACCCGGACTTTATGTAAAGATGGTTGAAATAATGCTAGATGGTGATATAATGGTTAGTTGAATTATTGCTAGATGATGATGTATTTAGGGTTTAGGGCGGCTCCACCGCCGTAGGTCTGGACAGTGTGTTTTCCATACACATACTCCTTTTCTTTATCAAGTGAAAAACTCTTGTTTATTATTGAATGGTTATAATAATCGAAGATTAAAGGAGGCCTATTGAATGCTGTGTTTTGTATTTTAGTTGAGCATACGCCAGACAAAGCTAAAGACAGGAAAGTAACAGTGCAGCTTACTTTGATTATTAATCTCACATTTTTGGCGAGCAGAACTTCGTACGCATATACCTCAAACGAACTTATCTCATGAAAGATAGCAGTGTCACCATTGTTGTTTTCTCCAGTTATTTTTTCTTTCTTCACGCATATTTAACCTAATTTCATTGGACCACTAATAGTTGAAGCGCACCGTAAAATGCTCGTTTTCTTATTATTTTTCGTGTAAGTTTAAAAAAAGGAAGCAATAGAGGGGGGGGGGGGGGGTGGGGGGTCGAAACATACCAGTGAAGTGTGACTCCATGATCTCCGTGATTATGAACGTTCACAAACACGAGATCGCCTTTGTGAACCTCAATCGTCGGGCCCGGCAAGCTTTCATTCACCAATAACAGACTCCACGAACTGCAATTCCTCGTGATATTCGTCTCCCTCAGCTGTAATAAGAGCCAAAAAAAAAATATTCTCGCAGGTAAATATAGCCACGGACTCAAGATTGAACGCACATGTATTTTTCCAAACAAGAAAGAGGTACGTTCATCGCTAATGAAATCTTGTCTAGTTCTCCTCATCGTATCAGGTGTACCTACTCATGGTACGAAAGAGACAAGTGCATGGATGCTTGGAGTTGTACTTTGGGCGTTTACCTTCCCAAGGTCAGAGATTGAAAGAAAAGGTTTTTCTATTTGGGCCGTGTTCATTTCCGAAAAAATATTTTTACAAAAACATTTTTCGCATTTTCCAGTGTTCGGGGGCGGAAAATGTTTTTCATGGGAAAACATTTTCCTTCCCCACCCCCAAATCCTTCATTGTTTTGAGGAAAATGATTTCCTCTTTTCACAAAAAGGAAATCATTTTCCCTCAAAGTAAAGGTAAAATTGCCCACCATGAGAAAGAAAATATTTTCCGTGAGAGAAAAAGTTAATCGCCGGTCACCGCCGTCGGCTGTCGGTCGCCGGCCGTCGCCACCGGTAGCCCGCCGCCGCCGGTCGCCACCGCCAGTCGCCACCGCCGCCGGTTGCTGATCACCACCACCGGTCCCTACCGCCAGTCGCCGGACACCGCTGGATCAGCGGTCTCCAAACGCCAGAAAATATTTTTCAAAACTTTTTCATATTTTAGTTGAACACCAGAAAATTGTGTATTAGGAAAACATTTTTAAAAAAAATGACTTTCGAGAAAATATTTTTCAAAAGGAGAATATTTTTTGCCAAACGAACGAAGTCGTCATTATGTCTGCCACTAGTGAGCAAAAGAAAATATTATTATCATTATTTTTCGCTTTTCGTACTTACCGAGAAATGAAGTAATAACTCCTCGCGTTGTGCATTCAAAGTTTTGCAAGCAACTTTTAGTTTATTCAACAAAAAGCAACTCTAGTTCATAACAGTTAACGTGCTGATTGGTTCTGAAGTCCTATAAGGCGAACATGGCAATCGAAACTTGTTAATTGATCAACTTCTCCATAGTCCAGTGTCTTATTAGTGCACGCGACAGCGAAGGAAAGCATATTTTTCACAGACGGTAGCGGCGGCAACCCTAGTGAAATTCCGTGTTCGATTCGGACGGGACTAATGGTGGGTTTCAAGGATCATCAAAATCCAAGGATGTGTCTGTAACTTACCACGAAGTCGTAGTAGTGGACGTTGGTCGCTTCGGCGACGAGGAGGGCGATCGCAAGAAGGAAAATGAGGGCAGGGAGGAAAGCGACGGACGACGATCGCATTGCCATCTTCCGCTGCTCAAACACACCCATGTGAAGTTGCCCTTTCTGCGTCTTCTTGACTCGAGGGGACACACATTCTCTCTCTCTCTCTCTCTATCTTATAGTGAGAGAGTGAATTGCCAAATATCACGGTCACGTGCGCGCACCATACATTCAAACCCAGGTGCTTTTACTTACAGGTGCCCGCAGCTTACAGCGAATGACGCCGAGAACGTCCGATGAGCATCCCCCCGTCGAAATTCGGGAACGACCCAGTACATAGCTCTCGGCGAGAAACTTTGGGTGATCGGGAGCACGTTGAACATCTGGTTTCTTTCTCGTAAAGTGTCCGGGGGACGCATATTCCAAAAGGCTACGCGCATCTCTAGGTCCGGTGTCACGGGTTGTCGATATCGCTCATCTGATGACATATATATCGTTGGCCGATGAGATCCGTTAACAAAAGAGAGCATCCGCTCATCTCTAGGCTCTCTACGTGTGTTTACCTTTTTTTTTTTTGTCAATGAAACGCTCCCCCAAGCTTGGAATAGAAGAAAAGATAAAGTTAAAATCTCGGCGGGACCAGTGCATTTGTCGTTCTAGATATCGACCCAACGTTGAAGAGGATTCGTGCGGTGAGCCCTAACGCCACAGAGAAGCCATGAAATGGCCCCGGGACTTAACTCGACCGTCACGAGGGATTATTTCCACGTTGCATGAACACGAATTACAAAATGGAGCGATTAGGGGGAAAGTGCCAAAAAAGTCCTAAACCTTTTGTATTAATGCCAATTTAGTCCTGAACCTTTTTTTAGTGTCAATTCAATCATAAACCTTTTGCATTTGTGCCAATTTAGTCCTAAACCTTTTTTTGTTGTCAATTCAGTCCTAAACCTTTTAAATTGGTGACAATTCAGTCCTAAACCTTTTGTTTTTGTGCTAATTTAATCCTTCCAACCAATTTTAATCGGGATTTGTCGATGTGGACACTTGTCGGCCGACGGCCACTCACCGCCACTGACGTGGCGCCAATGTGGACAATTTTGATCGGCACCAACATGGCGCCGACTTGGCACTGACGTGGCGTTGATGTGGTCAATTTTGATCGGCACCAACATGGCGCCGACTTGGCACTGACGTGGCGTTGATGTGGTCAATTTTGACCAGCGACCGGCCAAAGGAAGGAGGGAGAGACAAAAAAAATGGAAAAAACAAGAAAAAAAAAGGGAAAAAAAATGAAAATTCAAAAAATCATTAAAATATTATTAAAGTTGCCCATGTTGGCGCCACGTTAGTGTCGGTGACTAGCCGCCGGCCGGCAGGTGTCCACGTCGACAAATCCCGATCAAAATTGGTTGGAAGAATTAAATTGGCACAAAAATAAAAGGTTTATGACTGAATTGGTACAAAAAAATGTTTAGGACTAAATTGACACAAATACAAAAGGTTTAGGACTGAATTAGCACCAAAAAAGATTTAGAACTAAATTAGTACTAATGCAAAAGATTTAGGACTTTTTGGTACTTTTTCTGTGATTAGGGCGTTGCGCGAGGCTTGAAATCGTAAACAAAAAATAAGCAGAAGAAAAACAAGTCAACAATTTCCATATGGCTCGATTGTTGTCGTCTAGTTTCGGCCGCAAGAACGGGCACGCGAAAGTCTCCCTCCTAGCCCTAGACATACCGGTTGGTGTCGATGTCAAAAGAGAAAGAAGACAAGGGAGAAAATGTCTCAAAATCGCGCCCTCAGAACGCACGAAAGGGACGGGGAGCGAGCTAAACGCTTCCACGGTCGAAAGTTGATTCCTAGATTGGATTATATTCATTCGATAATATTTTCTGAGATTGCTTATTATATGAAAGTCAAATACAACCTTGCTTGATGGGGAAAGTGATCCGTTGAGTATGTCAAATTGAACTGAATCCCAGGAAAGAATTGAAAGACGAGTAGCCTAATTGCGTTACTTAACGTCCTATAGAGATAAAACGTGACATGATCCGGCCAAGCGAAAAGATTATAGTATGTGAGCAGGTGGCATGGATCTGTTATTATAGTAGAAAACCATGGGCGTTTCCATCTATCACTATAGAGAGACTCTGACCCCTTCATTATAAAAAAAAAAAAAAAAAAAAAAAAAGAAAGGGCCATGCTTAAACTAGACATCGATCGACACAAGATCGACGCCCTAATAATATACTCGGGAATGTGCGAACAGAGATTTTCTTGCGAGAGCTTGTAGACAAAGCACAAACGCATCCGCATGCTTGTCCATGCAAAAAAGTTGGGGATAATGACACAAACGGTTTCCGAACTTTGGCCTAATATGCAGGGTAGTCCTTGAATGTTTAATTTGTTCAACGAAATCCCTGAACTTTAACATAATATTTAATGTAGTCATTAAACTTTTGATACATATTTAATGTAGTCCTTGAACTATATGAAAATATTTAATGTAGTCCCTGAATTTAAATAAATAGAACGACTACATTAAATATTTTCATACAGTTCGAAACGATATTAAACAAATTAAAAGTTTAAAGACCGCTCTGTACATTGAGTTAAAGTTCATGGACCATGTTAAATAAATTAAAATATCATGAATCATATTGCACATCGAATTAAAGTTTAGAAATAGCTTACGTCATTTTTTCAAGATTTTAATATGAGGATCCTTGGCATGTGAGTGGGGGCAAGACCTAGATGCATGCCGACAGACACGCACGACACGCATTTCTTAGAGGTATCACTGGAATCTCATAATTTAAAAAAAAATGCGATCGAGTTTCGAAATTTATCAAATTGATGCAATCAAGTTCATCTGTTAGTTATTAGTTATGTTGAAGCTGTCCCGATGTGACTTTTTTGTCATTGTTCTTCGAAGAGAAATTGGCTGATGTGATTGTCACGTCAACTATTTAAAAACAATCGAAAATGCAATCCGCTTGCTTCCGCTCAAAGCACAACTTCCCTCACTCATTTTCTCTGCTCGACAAATATAACTGCTCTGTTTTTTGGACCACTTTTAATATATATATATACACACACGTTTAATCTCAACTCTAGTGCTAATTTAATTTCAGTATTTGCAAAAATATAATTTTTCGAGAAAGCAAATTCAATCAAACCGCGCAAGGGAAATCCATAAGGGATACGATATTTCCATAACCGAGAATTCTTTTTCCACAACTTCTTCTTATTCGATATTTTTTTGGACTAAATTACCCTTAACAATTCACCCATAATCTCCAAGAGCATTCTAGAAAATAAAAACAAAATTGCCCTCTACTAAATAGGGCAAATAATCAAATAAATCAAAACTTACATTTTCTTACTTCCATGGAGAAAAACTTAACTCCACTTTCCTTTTCATTCTAAATATCTTCGTCTCTTGACAAATTGTTTTCTTCTTTGGTTTCTTTTTCTTCTTCTTCTTCTTTTTTGGCTTTTTCACCGAGTCTACAATAACTTGCGGCTTATTTGTTATCTCTTAACATTTTCCTCATATTTATAATAACATTTTTCACGTGTGAAATTACTTTCTATATATATAGCTTGTGCTGTGCATGCAGAATAAATATAAAAGAAGAACTCGCGGCTTATTATGTTCTTTTATAGAACGTCACATATGCATGCTAATTAAACATATTGATAAATAACTTTTACGTCTTTCCTTGTCCTTAAAAAATGATCTTTTTTACCAAATAAATATAAAAGAAGAACTTGCGACTTATTACGTTCTTTTATGGAACGTCACATAGGCATGCTAATTAAACATATTGATATTCACCGAAAAGGGCAAAGAAAAGTTACTTTTTGTCAGCGAAAAGAAAATGAAAGTGGGGCTAACGCGTGAAAAGGATCAACTAAATTCGGGACCCGCTCTGCCAAAACGGGACAAGTGGCTGATATTCGACCCTCTCGAATGCTTATTTACTATTCTACCAGCCCCCGGACCTACACTGAACAGTAGTTGAAATAAAGTACATTTAAATAAGGCCGAACTAGGGATAATCAGTTCCCAATTCGATTCAATTATAGGGTGGAATTAGGAACCGGACCGAAAAAACCAGTTCTCAAAATAAAAATCGAGAACCGGACCGATCAGTTTTAGGATTGGGAACATGTCACTTAGGTTTTAGTTTACATTTTACTATTTTTTTCAAGAAATTTATGTCAATAAAGTTCACTTAGCGTTTAGTTGACATTTTATCAATTTTTGTAAATGAATTCATGTCAATAAAATTCACTTAGGGTTTAGTTCACATTTTATCAATTTTTGTGAAGAAATAAAAAAAATAAAACTATATATGTAGTTGGTCCAGTTTGGTCCATTCCCCCTTAGAACCGGGAATCGGACTGCCCGAACACCTATTCCACTTTTAGGAACCGGGAACTAGACCAACACTTCCGAAAACTGGACTAAACCCGCCGGTCCAGTCCGGATGGTTCACACCCCTATACCAAACCCAGACTACAAGGATCTATGCATACAATATTGTCGTGAAGTTCCTAAAATTAGTCGACTGTATCGAATCAAACAGAGCAACGAAATCATTTAACGTCATAAATTGTCTAAATTGAAATGTTTAAAACTGAATTGACATCCATATAATAAGTTTAAGAATTTTTTGTAATTTTCCTAAAAAAAAAGCCATTACTTAACTATAAATCAACCAAATGCGAGGCACAACCCTAATAATCTAACTTAAGAATGTGCAGGAAGTGATTCTCTTGGGGGACTTGCAGACGAGAGGACTTGCAGTCGAGCACGAGCGCGCCAGCAAAGCTTTATACCCACGAAAAGATTTTACTATATGAGGTTCCTTTGCATGCGAAACAAAGACCCAAATGCATGCCGACAAATTACCTGATACGCACGTTTCAGAAACGTGTTGTTTTTTTACGTCTGAAAAAATAATGAAGAAAAAAGAAACAGAAAACAGAATCGATTTGAGTTTGGTGGACGACATCGATGCAGCGATGCAACGGACTGTCGGGCACGTTGTCAGTCACGTGACGACGTCAGGTCTGCAGTAAGATCGGATTTGATTCGATCGCGTACTTTGACGTGTATAACTTATTCGATTAAGCGACTAAGTTATCAGGAAATACTTAGTAACCATGAAAACCAGACCTACTAAAATCACACATCTATTTAAACCCAAATGAAAAGAATGAAAAGAATTTAATACTTTATATATCGGGACGAATTATTCATGATTTAGTCAATTAAGCGACTTGATTGCAATGAATAAGTACATTCACTTTGTTTAAACAAATAATGAGCTTAGGAAAAAAATGTTACAGCACGAATATTAATTGCAGTTTATAGTTTATATTTAATAGCTTTTTTTTATTTTAAAATGAAGGTAACGTCTTTCTTTTTTTGAGAAAGTAGAATTACCAATTATATTAATGAAAGTTACCCGTTCTTTGAAGACTATAATAAAATGAAATTTATAATCAAAATATGAACAATTATAAATCGTATAAACGAAAAAGGTAGGTCGGAATTTTTTTTGTGTTTCCTAATTTGGTATATTTTCTGTCGTAGTATCTTCATGAAGATTGCGAATAAGTTTTAACGGCAAATTTGTCCAACCAAATTATAGTTTAAAGAAGAAAGTTGTGGAAAACGATATTTTGGTTGTCGAAATGCTGTTGCTCTTAGAATAAATTTTTTTGTTAGATCCATCATCGGTGTGAAGAATTTCTTATATTTTTACGGTTGTGTTGGTGATATGTGATTTAACGATGAACGCAATAATAATCCTAAAATATTTGGACGAATCGCATTGTAAAAGTAGGAAAAGACTCCACATATGCATGCTAATTATACATATTGATATTATCAACATAACAATGTTTTTCTTTTAGATTTATTCCACCCACATAGCACTGGTTACGCATGTGCGCTTCTTCTCTGTATTAAACCAAAGAAAAATGACACAAATGATCCATGAACTTTGGCTAAATGTGTAATGTAGTCACTGAACTTTTAATTTGTTTTATGTGGTCCCTGATTTTTAGCCCAATATACAATGTGGTCCGTGAACTTTAATTTATTTAATGGGGTCCAATTTAGTCCCCATAAAAATGTTTAATGCCGTCCCTAATATTGAATAAATGGAATGATCACATTGAATATTTTCATATAGTTTATGGACTATAATGAACATATATCAAAAGTTCAAAGGCCACATTGAGTAAATTAAAAATTCGGAAATCATATTGCACATTAAGTTAAAGTTCATGGACCATAATGAATAAATAATAAAAGATTATAGTATCTATGTAGCTGGTATGGATATATTATTATAACAAAAAGTGATCGCCTCTCCCATCTCAAAAATGCATCCCTGAAGACTCACCTCTTCTTTCTTTAAGCACCCATGGAAAACAAGAAAGGCCATACTAAACTATAACTCTAATATCAACTGTTGTGTGCGGAAGCATGTCATTACGAGTGGAAAAGATCGATCGAATAAAATAGACATAAGGTGAAAATGAATCGGATACTAGATTTACGTAATTTGATCGATATGACCTATATTCACGGGGAATAGAGCATAGGATTACATATAGAACAAACGATATAATAGAAATTACAACCACATTCGAGCACTCAAACGCCCTAAGTGTTTCTCAGCTCCCAATTACATCCAATATCCCACACATTGTTTAACTCTCGCAATTTTTCATTGAATAATCTCTCAATCTCATAATGGAAACTACACAAACTCAAATCACAAGAATTTAATTGGCTCCAAACGCTTGTACTCTAATTAGATTTAGAACAAAACTCAAGAGAGGTCCCTTTATTAATCTTCAAGTCTTTAGCTCTTATAATTTCTTATTAAATAATCTCTCAATCTCATAATAATAACTTCACAAACTCAAATTGCAAGAATTTAATCGGCTCCAAACACTTGTATTCTAATTAAATTTAGAGCAAAACTCAAGAGAGGTTCCCTTATTGCTCTTAGAATAAAAGATTTTTATTAGATCTATTGTCAGTGTAAAGAATTTCTTATATTTTTACAGTTGGGTTGGCGACATGTGATTTGACAATGAATGCAATAATAATCCTAAAATACCTGGACGAAAGGACAGGAATATGAACGTGTGGACATAACTGCTTTCACATAGTAAAAGTAGGAAAAGACTCTACATATGCATGCTAATTAAACACATTGATATTATCAATATAACAATGTTTTTCTTTTAGATTTATTATGCCCACACAACACAAGTTACATGTGCGCTTCCTCTCTATATTAAACCAAAGAACAATTACAGAAATGATCCTTGAACTTTGACAAAATATATAATATGATCATTGAACTTTTAATTTATTCTATATGATTCTTGATTTTTAACCCAATGTGTAACATGGTTCCTCAACTTTTAACTTGTTCAATATAATTCATGAACTTTTGATAAATATTTAATTTAGTCCCCAGACTATATGGAATTATTCAATACTGCCCCTGATCTTGAATAAATGGAAGGACTACATTGAATATTTTCATATATTTCATGAATTACATTGAACATGCGTAAAAAGTCCAGCGATCACATTAAAAAAATTAAAAGTTCAAAAACCGCATTGTACATTAAGTAAAAGTTCAGGGATCATGTTAAATAAATCAATAGTTCAAGGATCACATTACACATTTGACCTCATTTGGGAAGTTTGTGGGCAGCGGATTGGAGGCAATTTGTTGAAAACCCTAAGAGACATCACGTACAAAACATGCACCATAATTTACTCAATTAGATTTAGGGATAAATTACATGTGAAAACTGGGATAGACATGACATTTGCTGGAAAACATGGACGTTCTCATAGACTATTGTAGGGCGTCCGAGCAAATGATGTCATAGGTTGTACAGATACATAGTTTTCACCCTGTTCGGACTTATAATTTCTAAGATTAATATCACAAAAAAACTCCAAATCGGTACATATGTGGTAAATTTACCCTATGCTAATTTTCCTTAAATTTTACTGTAAAATTGTTGAGTTGAATGACGTGGCAGTACAAGTACACTTTTTTGGGATTTTACCTTTTGTTTGTCATAGGTGCACCAGTTGATAATTTTTTGTGGTATTCATTTAATTTAACAAAAACTAACGGAGGGTAAATTTGTTACAAGTGTACCGATTTAGGTTTTTTGCGGTTAAAAATTTAATTTTGAATAAATTTATTACATGTGTACAAATTTAGAACTTTTCGTGATATTAATCCTAATTTCTTCGTCCTTCTTGTCCCTAAGACATCAGATTTCTTGTTTCTTTCCTGCGCCTAGTTGTTGGTTATGAACAAAGAAACAGAGTCTCTCCATGGAGAGAGCAACAGAGCCGGTCGAGTTAGCACCACTTTCTTACATACAGTTTTTCAGGTCTTGCTCCATTACGTTTTTCGTCTTTATCTCTGCTTCACTTATTATGCAATTCACTTTGACGAACTCATTTAGACGCACTTAGCTAATTATGATAATCTAAATCATTCGAGGAGTTTCAGAAAAATATCCAAATTCAAACTAATTTTGCGCGCGCATGGGAGATCCGCTTACATAATGCGGTAATTTACTCAATCCCGGGGCGCTGATGAAAGCAAAAGTTCATGTGAAGCGCGAACATTGACTAATGACTTTTGCATGGCTAACAGATCCTACCTAATCTCAGTGATTAGATGTCACTTTTTTAAAGTCTGATCTATTTCATCATATGAATTGTCCTTGGAGTCAATGCAAGGAGGCATGTAGGAAGGAGGTGGCCTCATGCTTGTCTCTTCCGAGTCCCCATTTTTCACTATGAAAGCGGTGTTCATTCCCCAGCTCATATGCCGGTCTATATGACAGTGCCAAAACCATACACCTGCCACATGCGATGTTCAAATGTTAGCCGTGGAATTCTTTTTCTGATGGAAGAATGGTGTTTTGGTCCAAATACGTTGAGTTTACGTGAAAATAAGTAAGAAAAGGGTATGAGAAATACCTGGATTATCTGCCCTGAATCTGATTGCAACCCATCCTCTTTTAGGAACTCCGAATGTATTGACTTTAGGCGGATCAACCAGATTGTACACTTTAGGATCGGTCTCGTTGTCGAAATTTCCTAAGCCGAGCCCAACGACATAAAAGCTGTACCCATGCATATGCATTGGATGATATTCTGACCCCTCCAACAAATTAGTCCCTTGGAAAACTATCTCTACCGTTTCATTGTAGTCCAGGACTTTTACAGCTGTCCCTTCAGCAGCCTCGGTAAGACTGCTCGGCAAATCATCTCCCGTGAAATTAAACATAACTGGAGGAAAATCGGGAAAATCAGCGGTGTATACTCCACTGATGTTTCTGCATATCAATGCCAAAGATGTGTTACTCATGATTTCCATGTATCCTTAACGTGAAAATAGATGTTTCTAGCATATTGTGATGAAAAGTCGTTGGAAGAAAATATCAAAATTACAAGGAAGAGAGATGAAACCTGTAATAAGCTTGCAGCACATCGACAGATGGGTCCACCCAACTTATGTTATTTAGACTGGTGGCGATTTTGGAATCACCGAAATAACACGAATCATCTGTGCATGATAAGTCATTCAGAGAAGCTGTGATAAACATCCTTGTCGTCACGTTGTGAGGGACATCCACGGGATGTTCTTCAGTTGCTAAACTTCTCAGTTGCTGTGTGAAACTCGCTGCAGCACTATAGTCATGATAGAATGGGAGGGTATCAATCGGAAAAGTTGGTGGTGATGTTAGACTGTAATTCCCTTTGTACTGGATAATCGCAGTAGCAACAAGGTGGGCAAATTTAGTGAAATCCAGGTCTTCAGTTGCGAACCGTTGAGCTGCCATGTAATACCTTCCTGGAGATTGATTTGCGGTAACTAATTGTTGCGGAAGCCAAGCGATCGAACAATAAATTGACAGAATAAGAAAATAAATCGGACACCAAATTTACGTGGTTCGGTCGTAATGACCTACGTCCACGGGGAGAGTAGCACGGGAATTCCACTATAAATCAAGCGATACAACGGAGATTACAACCGCACTCGAGTCACTCAAACACTCAGTGTTTCCCAAATCCCAATTACACCCAATAACTCACACAGTGTTTAGCCCCACAATTCCTCACGAAATAATCTCTCAATCTCGCAAAAGAATTATACACAAATCTTAACACAAGATTTAATTGCTACGAACGCTTGAGCTCTCGGTGTAATTCCACGAACAAATCCACGAACCCACTATCAAGCACTCACTTAGAAAAGGGCGCTTCAAGACTCACGATCAACTCCTTCCGTATAAATCTTGCGGTAAAAGAACAGCCATTATATGGCCCAAGAAGTGAACGCACGGTGGCCGACTTCAACGAGGAAGAGATATTCCACAAAATTCAGTCAACAAGTCCAAGTCTGAACTTTCCTATTTTGTCTTTCTTTGGCAGATTTTAAGTAGGATTTTATTTCCTTTCTCTTACACAAGTCCACGATTTGCTTTCCTTCATAGTCAAAGTCCAACATCCTTTTGGACTCCAAATTGGAAATAAAATCACCTCCAACTAGTAAACGAAAATTTCCATATACTGCATGCACGATTCCGAACTTCCATAAGAAATTCAAACTTCGGAATATTCATACCTCCATAAATAATAATTAATTTCGGGTCGGATTTTATTTATTGGGCTCAAACTCGAGACATATTTTCAACAATCTCCACCTTGGCTCGACGTTTGAGCCAAGTAACAATCGCTTTGATAAAATTCGAATTTCGCTACTACTCTCCCACAGCCTCCGATGGGCTCAACCGCCACAGACGTCTTTCAAGTCCAAGCCTCGCTTGAACTTCGTCATAGCCGTGGACCTCATCAGAATACTAACTCCACGTGCACCTTCAACCGCTCCACAATGATTTTCCGACACAATCTCCCCAATCGCAGATAAAGCAAAACCATTATTGCATTTATATATGTCAGAAGATCGAATATGCATCTTATCAATATCAGCAGTTACAGTAACTATTGGCTCAATAGGCTCCACCTTGCTATAAGCACCATCCGTGTCGATTACTTTGCTGGCACCCGCTACCTTAGGAGTCTCTGGTTGCAACTCCACCTCAAGCTGAACACCGTTTAGATCCGTATGAACACTGCTATTAACACTCCTAGCTAGAAGTCTTTAAGACTCATCAAATATAACTTCTCCGAGCAACAAGTGAATTTAATTCGGGCACCACAACTTATAGTCCCGCTCACCATGGAGATAACCTTTTTAACATGCACTTCATTGTCCTTCCATCGAGCTTACCATCACTAACTCGAACATAACATGAACAACCAAATATTCTAAGAACAGAATAATCAGCAACATTACCCACCACACTTCTTGAGTCCGACATTCAATCGCAATCGATGGGGATCTATTCTTGAGGTAGCTCACCGTACTAAGTGCATCCGCTAGAAACCTTCTAGCCATACCAGCACTAGAGAGCATTTTATGGGCCGTCTCTAGTAATATTTTGCTCATCAACTCATCCAACATTTGTGGTTCATTGACACTAGTGCGATGTCTCACTATGCCTTCCTTCATGCAGAATTTGTTTAAACAGCTCCGAGAAAAAATCCATACTATTAGAATATCCGACAAAATTGATCGTTTTACCGCCTCCTTTTTCAATCAAAGCTTTTAACTACGATCGACAATAGGACATCAAACTTGCAGCTAAGCACAAACACCCACGACTTCCTCGAGTAATCATCAACAACTGTTAGTATAAATCGACACTCTTCCTCGAAGGAAATCGCGACAACTGCGAATATCCAAGTGAATTGGTGGAGGAGCAATATCACTTTGGGTTTCTCCACAACCATACTAAAAGTAAGCAACTTTCATCCAAAGATCTAAATCACAGCACCTGCATACATTTAGTTTGTTAAAAACATAACCACATAGTAAATTTCTTTCACTTAGAACCTTCAAGCTTCTCTCACTAATGTGTCCCCCAACGATATGCCACAAAAATACATTTAAACCGATGCATTCAAGCGTTGGAAAGTCCTTCTCCATCACGGATATAAGCTCATACAAGCTACTATGCTTGATTCCTTTTATTATCACCAAGGCACCTCGAACAAAGAGGAAAGAGTGATTCAAGAATACCTTTAACCCAAAGAAGAATCTAGGGCACTCAAGGAAACATGCTTTCTTCAACTCGAACATGCCTCACTCCAACCAATATCCACATCGATACCATCATCTCAAACAACAATGATCATTACCAACACCAATAACATGGCATTCATAATTGTTCCCCTACACCATTTTGCTATTATCCGAATGTGAGGATTGATGAAACCAGAATTTGGTGTAGCATGAAAAGAACAATGGTTTCCATAATCCATCCGCATTATCACGATGAATTACTAGTGAGCAGAAGAGAAAAATCAGTTTTATCCATTAACAAATGCACAAAAATTGCAAATCATCCGTAGGATCAACTCTCATTCCCTAACCTTTGTCATTCTTGAATAATCAATCCTTCAAATGCCCCTAACCATAGCTCCACTGAAACCCAACTTTGAAGTAACAGGACACGGACCCCAAACATCCTTCATACTATGAACGAAAGTACAAATGGTTCTTCCTCTATTTTCACCTTGGAAAAAGAAGATACATGTTCGTAACTTCTCTTCTACGGATGTCTTCGCTCGACAAATCTCAAGACTACAATTTTAAACTTGTTGACCCTAAGGAAAACTAATTTTAGCGCATGGGAGATCCAACTATCATAAATGAGGATAATAGAATCAAAGCAATCGACCTCATCTTCAAAGTCAATATCAACTGAACTCAATTGACTAATCACTTTTGCATTCATTGATATGATCCTACCTAATCTCAGTGATTAGATGTCACTTTTTAAAGTCTGATCTATTTCATCATATGAATTGTCCTTGAGCCAATGCAAGGAGGCATGTAGGAAGGAGGTGGCCTTCATGCTTGTCTCTTCCGAGTCCCATTTTTCACTATGAAAGCGGTGTTCATTCCCCAGCTCATATGCCGGTCTATATGACAAAGCCAAAACCATATCCACCTTCCCAATCATGCGATGTTATCAAATGTTAGCCGTGGAATTCTTTTTCTGATGGAAGAATGGTGTTTTTTCATCCAAATACGTTGAGTTTACGTGAAAACAAGTAAGAAAAGGGTATGAGAAATACCCATCATTATCTGCCCTGAATCTGATTGCAACCCATCCTTCTTTTAGGAACTCCAATGTGTTGACTTTAGGCGGATCAACCAGATTGTACACTTTAGGATCGGTCTCGTTGTCGAAATTTCCTAAAATAAGCCCAACGACATAAAAGCTGTACCCAATTTATGCATTGGATGATATTCTGACCCTCCAACAAATTAGTCCCTTGGAAAACTATCTCTACCGTTTCATTGTAGTCCAGGACTTTACAGCTGTCCCTTCAGCAGCCTCAAACAAGACTGCTCGGCAAATCATCTCCCGTGAAATTGAACATAACTGGAGTGTTTAGCCCCACAAATCAGCGGTGTATAATCCACTGATGTTTCTGCATATCAATTATAAAGATGTGTTAACACAAGATTTAATGTATCCTTAACGTGAAAATAGATGTTTCTAGCATATTGTGATGAAAAATCGTTGGAACCCAATATCAAAATTACAAGGAAGAGAGATGAAACCTGTAATAAACTTGCAGCACATCGACAGATGGGTCCACCCAAAAGAACAGTTATTTAGACTGGCCCAAGATTTTGGAATCACCGTGGCCGAATAACACGAATCATCTGTTCCATGATAAGTCATTCAACAAGTCCAAGTCTAAACATCCCTTTTTGTCTTTCTTTGAGGACATTTTAAGGATGTTTTTCATTTCCTTTCTCTTCACAAGTCCACGATTTGAAACTTCCTTCATAGTCAAAGTCCAACATCCTTTTGGACTCAAATTGGAAATAAAATCACCTCCAACTAGTAAACTGTAATTTCCATATACTGCATGCATAATTCGAACTTCCAACAAGGTGGGCAAATTTAGTGAATATTCAGGTCCATAAATAATAACCGTTTCGAGCTGCCATTTTATTTATTACCAAACCTGGAGATTGATTTTCAACATAATACATCCATCGTTTGTCCGGGTTCTATCATTAGATATGAAACAAGGATCGGTTTTGTGTATGCTCCGTCCGTCCATTCCAACTAGGGTCATGTTGTGATCGGCGATAGTGAAGAACATTTCTGTACCGACCACCACGCTAACTATACGGAGGAGATACGTCTTACCGTAATCAACAAAAAAGTGAGGCGTTGTTTCTGCAAAATCGATAGCATGAAGCAAAAATATATCAGATCATAGTATACGACAAAGTATGGAACATCTGGAAAACCAGCATACCTTCAATCTAAGACAATTTAATGCTTAATCATACACATCTGTGTAATGTGAATTCAAGTTAGATACTGCAGATCAGGAGTGCTGAAAGTGATACTTTCGCTTCTGGAAACACTAGTCAACAAGCACCTACTTTGCAGTATATTTTTGTGAAAGAAAATCATATATCTACAATAACTCAAAGAATAAACATTTCAAGGAAGTTGCCTTTACCTCTTGGTCTGCATTCCTGTGTCTGCATTCCTGTAGTCATACTCATAATGTCCAAACAAGAACGAAATAAGAAAGAAGAAGACAAGTGAGGGTATAAATTTACCATTGGAGCATGGAACAAAATCTCCATATTGCCCATTGATCAGGTAACCAGTCGCACGAGGTACATTAGGACTGCCTATGGACATCTCCATCTCTAAGGCTTTGTTCAAAGAAGTTCCTTCATTATACCAAGAACCTGCAAATCATGAAAGGAAAATATGAAACTACATTATACTACCATCTGCTTTTACCATTCAAACGCAAATGTATATTCCAAAGAAGTGCATAGTTTGTCTCATAATTATTATTTTTTTACTTTTAAGTAAGTTAAATTTATTTACTCCTTTTCTTTAGGGCAAATAAGATGCATCGGAAAATAGAGATAATGATGGAGGAGTTCCATCGAAGAAAGTTCCGGTCGTCAAACCACAATCTCCAAATGAAACAGTGATATAATCTCAATATTCTACTAAGAAATTAAGTGATTGAGATGGACTAAAATGGACAAATTTGTACTATTACATGAATTACAGAAATCTATTCTTCTTTCATATCTGAGTTCTATTTTTTGAACTTCTAATCCGCTTCATATCCCTACGCATTAGTTCCAAAAGAGTCCCATAAGAAATCTTTAAAGCACATACCAAGCACGATTACATGCTCTCCATCCGGCGCAGCAAATGGGAAACTTGATCCTTCACGTGGTAGAACGACAATAGCACCATGCACAGTAGATCTTGTCCACTCATTATGCGCGTGCCACCAAACTGTTCCTTCTTCCTCGGTTAAATTTACTTCGTAAGTAAAGTTTGTTCCCGGTGGAATAGCGCATTGTGTAATATACTCTGGACCATCTGACCATGGATTTCGCGGTTGCTTCACCCCGTGCCTACAAATCAGTGATTTTAATCAACTGAATTTAATATGTAGATGAACCCCACGAGCTAGACATTTGCTGTTTGCATTTAATAAACTAAATTCAGTGTCCTTCTTGCACATCTTAAAAATGAAATATAGTTTCCTGATGAAGTACTGTATCATTTGATTTTCAGATTCTTTTGTCAGTTAATCTGAGCACATATATTGATCGATCTTGTTTTGTCTAAAAGAAACTCAGAAAACCGAGCTGGATAAATCCCACGAACGAGCACCACCACAGATAAATAGAGGTACCTAAGCTTATACCTTGCTGAGAAGATTATATCTTAGTATAGTTTGAGATATAACTTCATTTCGTTTGAGTTGTCTGTGGCATCGCAAGCCAAACGATAGAAGTGCAATCAAATATTAGAATGAGATGGACAGATCGAAGTACCAGTGAAGAGTGACTGCGTACAGTCCTTGATTATGAACTTTCACGTACACAAGATCGCCTTTTCGAACGTGGATGGTTGGCCCTGGAAGACTGTCATTCACCGCCAGAATTGTCGTGGTTGTGCAGTTCCTTGTGACATTGATTTCTCTCAGCTTCGGAACAAAGAAAGGATGAAGTCCACGTGAGGAGGCATCAATACTCCAAGATGAACCGTCCGTATAAACTAAAATGACTACATAAGGCACTAGATTGTCGAAGTACGTGCTATTTGCGTAAGTATGTACGTGTTACCAACCAATTAAATTCCTACTTGGCCTCAAATTGAAATACTGTCAGATGTACGTTCACGATTCATCTACTGATGGTCCACAACAAAAAGAGAGGAGAGAAAGAAAGGATTCCATCATCCTATTGATTCTCTGAAGTGAAGAAATGACGACTCCCTGTCACATGGAAGCTCCGGCAAAGTACAGCACATGTCAGTCCAGTTTACGTGCAACTTTTGACTGTCTGGTTTTGCCCCACCTCTAGTGCACGGAGTCTGAAGCAGATGCTGCCCCACTAATGAACCTGTTTTGTACATTTTTTGTTCACAAAATAGGACACACTCCTGCGTGATTACGAGTACAGAATTATCACTGCTTAAGTTTCGTACGATAAAATATCTTATATTGCTTTTTTGCGAAATTTTTTTGCTTTATATATATTTGTTCACAAAATAGGACACACTCTTGTGTGATTACGAGTGCAAAATTATCACTGCTTAAGTTTTGTATGATAAAATATCTTATATTGCTTTTTTACAAAATTTCTTCGCTTTATATATATAGATACACACACTCTCCCTCCACTTATAATTTAAACTTTTAGGTTGCTCTTTACATATGTGTATATATGTGGTTTGAGAAATGAGTAAATAGCCATTCTTAAATCACTATGAAATTAAAAACCTATTTTAAGCCATAAAAAATAAAAAATAAAATATTATAAATTATTGTGGGATCCACTCTTTTAAGAATTTGCAACTCACAATATGTTGCCAAAGATTCACTACAAAAAAACAGGCTTTTTCCAACGAAAATTTCCAACGAAAAATTCGGGAAATTCGTTTTCCAACGAATTTCCAACGAATTTTCCAACAAGAAAAAAATTAAGTGGGTAATTAAATCGTCGGAAAATTTTCCAACGAAAATTTTTCGTTGAAAATTTAGTTGGTAATTTCGTTGGTAAATTAGTGGCTAAATTCCTTGGAAAATTTGTTGCAAACTTCGTTTGGTAATTATTCGTTGAAAAACTCGTGGGAAAATTCATCGGTAATTATTAGTTGGAAATTTTGTTGCAAAATTTTGTTGGAAAATTCGTTGCAAAAATTTCGTTGGAAATTTTGTTGCAAAAATTTCGTTGGAAAATTTGTTGATAATTTTTCGTTGGAAAACTTGATAATTTTTTCGCAAAATTCATCGGCAAAATTCATCGGGTAATTAATTTGGCGGATAAATTTGTTGGAAAATTCCGTTGGAAATTTCCAACAAATTATTCATTGTAAAAGTCGTGGGAAACCAAATTTCCAACGAAAAAAAAATTGTGGGTAATGTAGCGCGGGAAAATTTTCAGACATTTCCGACGAAATTTCTTACGAAAAATTCTAAACAATTTGTTGGAAAACAGGTTTCCAACCAATTTTCCAACGAAAAAAAATTTGTAGGAAATTCATCGTCGGAAAATTTTCCAACAAAAAAGAAGTTTTCGTTGGAAATTTTGCACGAAAATTTTTTTGTTGTAAATTTTCAACGAAAGCTTTTCGTTGGAAATTTCATTGGAAATTTTGGAAAATTTTGTTGCAAATCGCCCAATTTTCCGACAACAAAAAATTTTCGTTGGAAATTTTTTTCAAAAGTGCCCAAATAATCGTTGGAAAATTTTTTGCAAATATATTGTTGGAAATTTTGTTGCAAAAGTTTCGTTGGAAAATTTGTTGCAAATGTATCGTTGGAAAATTTGTTGCAAAATTTTTGTTGGGAAATTCGTTGCAAAAGTTTCGTTGGAAAATTTGTTGCAATAGTTTTGTTGGAAAATTTGTTGCAAAATATATCGTTGGAAAATTTGTTGCAAAATATATCGTTGGAAAATTTGTTGCAAATGTTTCGTTGGAAAATTTGTTGCAAAAAATTCGTTGGGAAAATTGTTACAAAAATTTCGTTGGAAAATTGGTTGCAAAACTTTCGTTGGAAAATTTGTTGCAAATATATCATTGGAAAATTTGTGGCAAAAATTTCGTTGGAAAATTTGTTGCAAAAAATTCGTTGGGAAATTTGTTGCAAAATTTTCGTTGGGAAATTTGTTGGAATAGTTTCGTTGGAAAATTTGTTGCAAATGTTTCGTTGGAAAATTTGTTGCAAAAAATTCCTTGGGAAAATTGGTTGCAAAACTTTCGTTGGAAAATTTGTTGCAAATGTATCGTTGGAAAATTTGTTGCAAAAAATTCGTTGGGAAATTTGTTGGAAAAGTTTCGTTGGTAAATTTGTTGGAAAATTTTCGTTGGGAAATTTGTTGCAAAAGTTTCGTTGGTAAATTTGTTGGGAAATTTTCGTAGTAAAAATTGTCACAAAAATTTCTTTGGTAATTCATGAGAAACCATAAATATTTTGTTACAAATTACACTGTTAATTGTTCGTTATAAAATACGTCCATAATTATTCGTGCAAAAAAATCGTTGCTAATTTGTAGTAATATTTTTTGTTCGATAAATTGCAATATATTTTTGTTTCTCTAAATTGCGACAAAATATATTCGCAAAAATTAAATCTAATTTTGTTTCAGATATTTGACAACTAATTAGATATGCAATAGTAATTTCTACAATGCATAAATTGCAAAATCTCATATGATGATATTAGATATTCAATCTCCCAATTCATAAATATATCTATGCAAGAATGAACATCCATTAATACATTGAAAACATTGAAAGGACGGGACAATCATAAGACCTTTGTAGCTACGATACTGGCCATGATATCAGGAACCGTCAGCTGTATCAACACCTGATGAAATATGAAAACATAAATAAAGATATGCAATTTGTCCAAAATATAAAAAAAAAACATTTATGCATTGACGTGAAACTAGCTATAAAAAAAATGTTTTTACCTAGGGAGGACTGACAATAAAATCACCAGCATCATCACCACTCGCCGCATCATCGTGTGGCTCATCAATATGCCCATGACCGGCTACATTAACAGGAGGTATAGGAGGAACCTCATTGCAATTGATGTCGAGGCGTCGCATGACATATTGCAGTTGTGCATTCATCACATTTATTTGTTCATCCTTCTATCCAATTATCGCCTTCAGTTCTTGCTCCTGCTTCACAAGCTGATGTTTCAATTGGCTCAATTCTTGGGCCATTTCCTCCTCATGACGTGTCCTCCTTCCAAAAGCTGCATTGGAGGATGAACTTGCACCAGTCTTCGTTTTGAACATCCTTGACAATGATCCCATCCCAAATATTTTTCCTCCTTTCATCCCACCCGCAGGCCTCCACCCATAATGCCATACTGTCAACCGATGGCTCAGACACAACAACACCATCACCACCACCACCACCACCACCATCATCACACCACCAGAACCACTAGCGGTATTCATCAAAAGTTGATCATATTTTTCCTATATTAACAGTATAGATAAAAATAAAATAAATTCATATATATTACCATAAATATTAAAAACATGCTCTGCCTTTCATTCTAATTTCCATAAAGTCCAAACTATAATCTTACATACCTTAGTAGCTTTTGCCCGATCACCAACCCATGTCTTGTCCTTTTTCTAAAAGGTGCGTTCAAATGTAGCTGTAAATGTGGGTTCTGTCCCCAATTCAACCGCCTACAAAAATTTAATAAAAATTAGTCACCATTGAATTAAATGAACTTACAAGTTTAAACAGACTTACCATTCTTCTTCTATGCTCGCCGATGCTGATAGAGCCCCCAGCATATGTGGCTGACGCAGACCCATCACTAGAACTAGAAGTTCGATTCTTCTTGTTCTGTTCACATCTTTTCTTATGCTTGTCAGTTTCCCAAGTTCTCGTAATTTCTACCCAATCGTCCCGCTGTAATGAAATTCGGCTTTTCTTTTGTTCTCTTCGCTTTATTTATCACATAACGCATGTGATCACCGACTTTCTTCTTAAAGATTCTTCTAACCTCAGTCTCTTCCATTTCATCCCACGTGAACTTTCGCTACAATTAATATCAAAATCAACGAAAATTAATTATAATAGTCACAAATAAGATATCCCTTACAATGCACCAGACAATTCGTGACATATTTCATGATTGACCATCAGTATGTTATACCGAACTTACGTTGTGAGAAAATGAATAAAAACAACACTAACCTTGAACTCATTCCACCACAAAGTCTTTATTTCTTTGGGAGCACTGCTGAAAGATGTAAACTACCCTATCCAATAGTTATTGACTATTCTATTAAGTTCCCTCACAACACGCGTAGAATCCGTAAATCTGAAAACATATTATAACAATATAGATAATAAGACAATCAAGCATATGGAAAATTGGCTACATGGATAATTTTATTTACATCCATAATTTAAATATACGTACAAAAATAAATTACTTACGAATCTCCGCATGGGCATATAACGCATCGGGCCTCTTCGTCCTCATTTGACAATTGCACTGATGAAGAAGGTGGCACCCAAGGAGATGGAACTGGAATAAAATCAGTTCGCATGTCCCGCATTTCTTCATGAATATGTTGTTGCGGGTCGGAGGATGGGCCAATGTGTCCGTATTGTTGCTGCTTATATGGTAGAACGGGGTGCGCTGACATGGCGGGGGAAGAGGATAGGGCCGGGGATGAGGATGAGCTCGTGGACAAGTCCGATCTTCTTTGTAAAGCCCCACCCCGCATGTCACCTCCTTGATTATACTGACAATTAGTACAGATGTTAGACAAATATTAAAAAAAAATGAACAAGTATTAGGGTCAGAAAATGAAATCATTTTCCTTACCATTTTGTATTAGATATCAAGAAATAAATTCAAGAAATAGCAACTAACAGAGTACCGCCTCTGATAAATGTCCACGTCACTGGTCCTAGTCAGAAGAACCTATTACAATTTTGATCACATCAGATGCCAGTAAATTGTATAATTAACCATACTTAATTTGCTAAACAAATTGTAAGTCTGAGACCAAATTAAAATTGCGTCCCATGACACCCCCACCCGGTTGAAACCGCCCCCCCTGCCCGGAATCCGGCGGCGGAATTCAGCAACTGGAATTCCGCCGCCGGAAACCGCCGCCCCCCCCCGGAAACCGCCCCGGTCGGAATCCGCCACCACCCCGTGTGGCATTCCAAAATTCCATTAGCCAGTTTACCGAAGCGTATGTAACGGAACGTTTCAAGGGAATTAAATAATCGACGACGAGCTATGGAAGCATCAACCTCGGAGGACACGGACGTTATTACGAGATCACCGTACCGTCACTTTGTCAACCACCGCAAGACCATCCTACAATTATCGATCATTTCATTCGATAACGTTATGTTCCGAATTAATTGTCCTGACCTTATTATGTCCTTTATTTACACTATGAACTTTAGTCACGTTATCCACCCAAGTTGAATTCTTGCCCAATATTTCCTCTTCCACCGACTTCATGCAACATGATCAGCCCACTCTTTTATTTGCTTTCCATTTTTTTCCACGCCATTTACTGCCCCACGCCCAGCTGTCCCATTTCCTTTATTCAGTCAACAAACTCTGCTCTTCCTCAGTCAACCGGCGAAGAAGAATTGTCCAGCAAAGCCCCCAACAAATTCTGCTCTTCCTCAGTCAACCGGCGAAGGAAAATCGTCCAACAAAGCTCCAAGCCTCTGATTTTTTTTTTTACCTCAGTCGACTTCTTCTTCCTCTCTACTTGTGCTCTGCTGTTCGGTCACTCACTTTAGCCGACCCCCCTCTCCGTTTTCTTTGCTATTCGGTTTGTCTCGACAAACTAGAGTTGATCGTCGACTCCGCCCAACCGATCAAGCCCCTCACGCCGACGAATCTTGCACGCCGTGAGCAGAGGACACGACCAGAGAGCTGAAAAGCTCGACGACCCTGATATTCCGCGACAACGGTCCTCGCAAGCCGACGTTAAGGCAAGTGAAATTCTGCCTCCCTATACTAGATCAGAATGGGTTGCATATTGGCATGGCTTTAGATTATTGATGGAAATGGATAGTGATATTGATGGAAATGGATGGTGATGATAGAGATTAGCTGCTGGTTTGGGTGTTTTTGAACACCAAATTCGTGTAGATTATGTCATGGATAATTCTTGGACTTGAGTTGTGATTTCCAGATTCGGTTTCCAGTGGACCTTTACTGCTTTTCAATTTTGTAAAGATTTCTGTGGTTGGAATTTTGCAAGACTTCCTTCATGAAAGTTGTTCAAAACATCTGGAACTATAACATATTTTAATTTCATAATTTTTGGAGTTGTTTTGGGTAGCACGAACACCGAATCACTAATCCGTGCTTGACTGCCCTGGTACTCTGTTTCAGTGACCTTTCC
Organism: Syzygium grande; assembly: GCA_024733475.1. NCBI lineage: Eukaryota > Viridiplantae > Streptophyta > Magnoliopsida > Myrtales > Myrtaceae > Syzygium > Syzygium grande. The sequence continues at coordinate 38,234,156 of JAMXDD010000006.1, forward strand.
ACATTCCTTAATTTTTATAAAATTTTCTAGGATGATTCTGAACAAACTTCCTTCACAAAAGTTCTTGAGGACATCTTTATCTACAACATGTTTAAATTTTATAATTTCTGGAGATGATTTGAATACTGAAATGAACTCATTTTGAGAGGCAAGGATTCTGTTCTGATGAACAGTTTTTAGTCTGACTTTAAGCTCCCGAACGAGACATTTAAAGACATATTTAGACTTTGAATCCTTCATGAAAAATGTTTATCAAGGTGTCTTCGGTGACATATCCAAAATTTAGAATTTTTAAAGTTCATTAAATATTTATTTAAATCTGATTTTAAAACAGGTGCAGGACTGCCCAGTTTTACCAATTTATAAAAACTTACTATTTTCCACGTGAAATTGCTGGAATCTCAATTTGATGTCTTCTGGAGATGAAATGTATAAATTCTGATCTTTCCAATGAGTTATGCTAGACCTTGATGTGGTTAGCCATGTATCGTGGGATGTATTGCTGACGATTAGTCAAGGCGGTGCTTTAGTGAACGAGATCGTGAATGCGACTTACGATATTTCCTACTATAGCTATAATTGTGAATTGTGTAATATCAAGAAAGGACGATTGTTGTTGATGAACTGTGTACTACACGAAATGATTAGTTGTGTGGACTTGCTGGGTTATTAAATGCCGTCGGTTAGTGAACCGATGATGCCCCGAGGAGCCGTAGGGAATGCGGGATGCCGTGGTCAGTGGACTACGATGCCTAGGATGAGAATGCCCTAGATGCCCCGGGAGTTTGATTGGGATGCCGTGGTTAGTAGATCACGAAGCCTGCGCGGGCCGTTGAAAATTCCGGCGTACACCGCAGCGGATCGGAGTGCGCACCGAATCCCGCTAGACAGGAGTTTTCCTCCTTGCGTGTCCGGCGAGCGCACCGGGCATGTGACTTGGAGTGGGATAATGATACCTAAGCAAGAGTAAAGTTGTGTGTGTATGTTTGAATCGTGCTGTTGAATGTGATTGCTGAGTTAAAGTATCACACCTGAGATGATTACTAGTATGAGCACAACAAAATATGATTTTTATGATTAGTAAGTCTAGCTAGAAGACTGTGATACCTATGCCTGTTGATATGTATTCTATTCTTGTTTAGTATAGGTTGACAGATATTTTACTTGCTGAGCTTAGCTCACTGTTGTTGTTGACAACTTCTTACAGATCTTTAGTTATGCCTATCCTACCCGCCTCCTCCTCAGTTAGCTATGGTGCCCCGATCGACTTCTCTGGACACCGGTCAGAGTTCGAGATTCCTGATGTCCCTGGGATAGTGTTTGTGCGATATATCTCAGTTTTGACTGTAGATGTTGGGCCCCCTGTCGGACCTATATTGTTAGGTTTTTTGGCGGTGTATGCTCGTGTTGGTGGGCGACTGGTAGGGCCCATACCGTACGTGTCCGATGATGGGGATGATGATGCTTCTAGTGGGGTGGAGTGAGCTATAGTTGGAGGACGAGGAGGATCATTTTTGGGACATGTGACCGACACTTTTTGGGATAGGGTCACGTGATAGGTGATACACTTTTGATAGATGAAATGGTGAGTCTTATGTTGACAGCATAGTGATGGGAGTAGTACTGTAACAGAGTCTCCCTAGTATGAACTCACCCTTGTATCATCCATGTTTATAAATAAAGAAATGTTGAAGTTTAGTGCCAGTGACATCTTTACATTTTTATTTGTTATAAATTCAAGTTTTAATTGCAAAATATATATATATAGAAATGTTTCCGCGTGCGAACTCTTATAATCGTGCTAGGATAGAATGATATATACTAAAGAGGTGTGCCTGGGACGCCACAGCCGCTTTTATTGGTATCAGAGCTTAGGCTTACATTGGAGTGATAAGGTGAAGCTTGCATTGGAGGGATAAGGTTGGTTATATGGGAGTGATAAGGTGCTTTAGTGACGAACAAGCTAAGATGTGTCCGCCTTAGGACTTCTAAGACATGTGTTTATTAGTATTATGTTAGGGAGATGCAAGTTACTATGGTTATCTATGTGATGTTAGTAACGTTTGTTACTTATTAGTTAGCTATGACAATTGATCATCCATGGTAACTGGTGATCAATTTGCAGAATTGGGCAATACAAGATGGTGAGGTCTGATGCATCATCTTCTGGTGCCGCTCAAGGAAGAGATCCTCGAGTGGATGGAATCCTCGAGGCTTTGGCCAATGTAGGGGCATTGTTTGAGCAACAAGCCCATCAACAAGCAGCAGTAGGGAATGGTGATCGCGGTGTACAAGGACTTATTGAACAATTCCTGAAATTGAAACCAAGTAAGTTTGCAGGAGTGGGAGATCCCAACGAGGCCGAAAGGTGGATACGTGGTTTGGAGAAAATATTCAACCTGTTGACTTGTACCGATAATGATAAGATACTTTTAGCTGAGTATCAACTAGAAGGAAATGCGGAACACTGGTGGAGAGCATCGAAAGAAATAGTGTTTCCAGCAGGTACAGAAATAGTTTGGGAGAAATTTGTGGAGGCCTTTTATGAGAAGTATTTTTCTGATTGTGCTAAAGATCAGAAAATAGCAGAATTCATACAGCTATGTCAGAATAATATGACGGTGGATCAATACGAGGCTAAGTTTTCTGAACTCTCTCGGTTTGCACCTCGTATGGTGGAAAATATGGAGGATAAAGCCAAGAGATTTTTGAATGGGCTAAGAACTGATATCGAAGCGTTAGTACCCTTCGATATAAGGGACTATAATGTACTTTACAAACGTGCCCAACTCATTGAACAGGAGTTGATGAAAGGAGAACTAGAAGCCATGGGACAGGGTAAGGCAAGTCATCAAGCCACACGGGATAATGTCAGATTTGGCAAAAGGCCCCTCCAGTTTGGAAAACCTTCTTTTGTTCCTAATAAGAGCGCAACAGCATGAGATCGTGGAGTAACCAGTCAATGGAGCGAAGGTCATTCCCAAATGGAAACTGCCGCCAATGTGGGAGACAACACGGGAATGCACCGTGTCCAACGCTAAAGAGGTGTTTTGGGTGTGGACAACCCGGTCATGTTGTTAAAGATTGCCCTCAAGGGAGACCACAACTTAGTGCACCGCCAGCGCGGCAATTACAACGACCAACTCAGGGCGGAGTACCACCGCCAAGAAATTTGCAAAGGCCGCCGACACAAGGAAAAGTGTATGCGATCACTCAGGAGGAAGCGGAAGCTTCCAAGACTGTTATTTCAGGTACGCTCTCCTTATGTGACCAAGCAGCATACGCATTATTTGATACGGGTGCTACGCATTCCTTTGTGTCTGCAAGGTTTATGCAATTAATGGGATTGAAGTTTGAGTTGCTTGAAGTGCCTTTGAGTGTCTCTACACCTCTAAAGGATATGATATTATCAACATTGACATGTAGGGATTATAAGATTTCTATAGGTGGAGTGGATCAGAGAATAGATCTAATAGTTTTAGTTATGTACGACTTTGAGGTTATCATAGGAATGGATTGGCTTAGTAAGCAACGGGCCAATGTAGATTGTTATGAGAAGGTGATTCAGTTTAACCCACCAGATCATCCTAGCTTTGAATTTGTCGGGAGTGGAATGAATTCTTCATTGCCACTTATTTCAGCACTCGAGGCACACCGACTTCTCATTAATGGTTGTCGAGGATACTTAGCAATGGTTAAGGATCAAGTCAAGAAAGATTCAGAACTTGAGGAAATTCTAGTAGTTCAAGAATTTCCGGATGTATTTCCTGAAGAGTTGCCAGGAATACCACCAGAACGAGAAGTTGAATTTGTTATAGAATTGGCCCCAGGAGCAGAGCCCATTTCGAAAGCCCCATATAGGATGGCATTAACGGAGCTAAAGGAGTTAAAAGTACAATTACAAGAGTTGCTTGATAGAGGATTTATTCGCCAAGTGCATCACCGTGGGGCGCACCTGTCTTATTTGTAAAGAAGAAGGATGGATCAATGCGTCTCTGCATTGATTATAGGCAACTGAATCAAATCACGATCAAGAACAAGTATCCTTTGCCTAGAATTGATGACCTATTTGACCAATTACAGGGGGCATCTGTATTTTCAAAGATTGACTTAAGATCAGGTTATCATCAGCTTAGGATTAAGAAGGAAGACATTCCTAAGACAGCATTCAGGACGCGATATGGACATTACGAATTCTTGGTTATGCCATTCGGGTTGACTAACGCGCCAGCTGCATTCATGGATTTAATGAATAGAGTGTTTAAACCCTATTTGGATCAGTTCGTTATAGTTTTCATTGATGATATTCTAATATACTCGAAAGGACCAAAAGAACATGAACGGCACCTAAGGGTTACACTTCATACTCTAAGAGAGCATAAGTTGTATGTGAAGTTTAGTAAGTGTGAGTTTTGGTTGGATCAAGTAGCCTTTCTGGGTCACATAATAACTGGAGAAGGTATAACAGTTGACCCAGCTAAAATTGAAGCAATAGTCAATTGGCCTAGACCAACGATAGTAACAGAGATTCGAAGTTTTTTAGGACTTGCCGATTATTATCGGAGATTCGTAGAAGGATTTTCACGTCTGGCTAGTCCATTGACTCAATTGACGAGGAAGGACACGAGATTTGAATGGAACGACGTGTGTGAACGAAAGTTTCAAGAGCTTAAGAGAAAATTGACTACCGCCCCAATTTTGACAATACCATGTGGATCAGAAGGATTTGTTGTGTATAGCGACGCCTCCCACAAGGGCCTTGGGTGTGTTTTGATGCAACATGGGAAGGTCATCGCTTATGCATCAAGACAACTAAAACCGTATGAGTTGAATTATCCGACACATGACTTAGAATTGGCGGCAATTGTCTTTGCATTGAAGATTTGGAGACACTATCTCTACGGAGGAAAGTTTGAAATTTATACAGATCATAAGAGTCTGAAGTATTTATTTTCTCAGAAGGAGTTAAACATGAGGAGGAAGGTGGATGGAGTTATTAAAGGATTACGATTGTGAAATCTTATACCATCCAGGGAAAGCCAATAAAGTGGCAGATGCTCTTAGTCGAAAGTCTGCTTTGACTATGGCGAGTCTGATGGTCAAGGAATGGTGTTTACTTGAGAAGGCTTCAGAATCTGACTTTAAACTTGAGATTGAGAATCTTTCTAGTGTATTGGCTACGATGAGAATTGAGCCTGTAATTATGCAGAGAATTAAAGCAATACAGCAAACGGACCCTGAGATCTCAAAAGTTCGAGAAGAAATCGTGAAAGGGAAGAAGTCAGAATTTCACATAACGGATGAAGGAGTTGTGAAATTCCGTGGACGCATATGCGTGCCTGATAATGAGGAATTAAAGCAGGAAATTTTGACGGAGGCCCATCGGAGTAATTATAGTATTCACCCCGGGAATACGAAGATGTATCATAATCTTCGTCAATATTATTGGTGGAATGGAATGAAGTTGGATATAGCCAAACATGTAGCAAGGTGTTTAACGTGTCAACAAGTCAAGGCAGAGCATCGTAAACCGGCTGGAATGCTGAAACCTTTAGAAATTCCCAAATGGAAATGGGAACATATAACAATGGATTTCGTGCAAGGTTTACCAAGGACATCAAGTGGTCACGATTCCATCTGGGTGATTGTAGATCGTTTGACTAAGTCTGCTCATTTTCTGGTTGTACGAATAGACTATTCACTTGAGAAGTATGCAGACTTATATGTTAAATATATAGTGCGATTGCATGGAGTGCCTGTGACCATCACGTCAGAATCGAGACCCAAGATTCACTTTGAACTTTTGGAAGAGTCTCCAGGTGGCTCTGGGGACTAAACTTCAGTATAGTACCGCATTTCATCCTCAAACGAGATGGACAATCAGAACGGGTGATACAAATATTGGAGGATATGTTACGTGCTTGTGTTATTGACTTCAAAGGCAATTGGGACGAGAAGCTACATTTAGTGGAGTTTGCATATAATAATAGCTTTCAGAAAAGTATTCAGATGGCTCCATTTGAAGCTTTGTATGGAAGAGCTTGTAGGACCCCGGTTTGTTGGGATGAAGTAGGAGAAAGAAAGTTGACAGGACCAGAATTAGTACAAGTCACGACAGAAACCGTGAAACTAATACGAGATAAGCTCAAAACTGCTCAAAGTCGACAAAAAAGTTATGCCGACAGACGTCGGAGACGCTTAGAGTTCGAGGTGGGAGACCATGTGTTCCTGAAAGTATCACCAATGAAAGGTATATCAAGGTTTGGAAAGAAAGGAAAATTAAGTCCCAGGTTTGTAGGACCTTTTGAAATACTCGAGAGAATTGGAGAATTGGCATATCGGTTAGCATTGCCACCAAAGCTCTCCAATATACATGATGTATTTCATGTATCAATGCTGAGAAAATACGAGCCTGACTCCTCACACGTGCTAGATTTTGAGACCATAGATGTCGACGACAAGGTAAAATACATTGAGAGACCAATACGGATATTGGATCGTGGTGAGCGGACTCTCGAAAATAAAACCATTCCTCTAGTTAAAATTCTGTGGCAACATCATGGTGATGAGGAAGCTACATGGGAAAGTGAAGAAGAGATGAGATTTCGGTACCCACAATTGTTTGAAGGAACAAGTAAGGATCTAAATTTCGAGGACGAAATTTCATAAGGTGGGGAGAGTTGTGGCATTCCAAAATTCCATTAGCCAGTTTACCGAGCGTATGTAACGGAACGTTTCGCGGGAATTAAATAATCGACGACGAGCTATGGAAGCATCAACTTCGGAGGACACGGACGTTATTACGAGATCACCGTACCGTCACTTTGTCAACCACCGCAAGACCATCCTACAATTATCGATCATTTCATTCGATAACGTTATGTTCCGAATTAATTGTCCTGACCTTATTATGTCCTTTATTTACACTATGAACTTTAGTCACGTTATCCACCCAAGTTGAATTCTTGCCCAATATTTCCTCTTCCACCGACTTCATGCAACATGATCAGCCCACTCTTTTATTTGCTTTCCATTTTTTCCACGCCATTTACTGCCCCACGCCTAGCTGTCCCATTTCCTTTATTCAGTCAACAAACTCTGCTCTTCCTCAGTCAACCGGCGAAGAAGAATTGTCCAACAAAGCCCCCAACAAATTCTGCTCTTCCTCAGTCAATCGGCGAAGGAAAATCGTCCAACAAAGCTCCAAGCCTCTGATTTTTTTCTTACCTCAGTCGACTTCTTCTTCCTCTCTACTTGTGCTCTGCTATTCGGTCACTCACTTTAGCCGACCCCCCTCTCCGTTTTCTTTGCTATTCGGTTTGTCTCGACAAACTAGAGTTGATCGTCGACTCCGCCCAACCGATCAAGCCCCTCACGCCGAACAAAAGGCGAATCTTGCACGCCGTGAGCAGAGGACACCACCAGAGAGCTGAAAAGCTCGGCGACCCTGATATTCGCGACAACGGTCCTCGCAAGCCCGGCGTTAAGACAAGTGAAATTCTGCCTCCCTATACTAGATCAGAATGGGTTGCATATTGGCATGGCTTTAGATTATTGATGGAAATGGATAGTGATATTGATGGAAATGGATGGTGGTGATAGAGATTAGCTGCTGGTTTGGGTGTTTTTGAACACCAAATTCGTGTAGATTATGTCATGGATAATTCTTGGACTTGAGTTGTGATTTCCAGATTCGGTTTCCAGTGGACCTTTACTGCTTTTCAATTTTGTAGAGATTTCTGTGGTTGGAATTTTGCAAGACTTCCTTCATGAAAGTTGTTCAAAACATCTGGAACTATAACATATTTTAATTTCATAATTTTTGGAGTTGTTTTGGGTAGCACGAACACCGAATCACTAATCCGTGCTTGACTGCCCTGGTACTCTGTTTCAGTGACCTTTCCACATTCTTTAATTTTTATAAAATTTTCTAGGATGATTCTGAACAAACTTCCTTCACAAAAGTTCTTGAGGACATCTTTATCTATAACATATTTAAATTTTATAATTTCTGGAGATGATTTGAATACTGAAATGAACTCATTTTGAGAGGCAAGGATTCTGTTCTGATGAACAGTTTTTAGTCTGACTTTAAGCTCCCGAACAGGACATTTAAAGACATATTTAGACTTTGAATCCCTCATGAAAAATGTTTATCAAGGTGTCTTCGGTGACATATCCAAAATTTAGAATTTTTAAAGTTCATTAAATATTTATTTAAATCTGATTTTAAAACAGGTGCAGGACTGCCCAGTTTTACCAATTTATAAAAACTTACTATTTTCCACGTGAAATTGCTGGAATCTCAATTTGATGTCTTCTGGAGATGAAATGTATAAATTCTGATCTTTCCAATGAGTTATGCTAGACCTTGATGTGGTTAGCCATGTATCGTGGGATGTATTGCTGACGATTAGTCAAGGCGGTGCTTTAGTGAACGAGATCGTGAATGCGACTTACGATATTTCCTACTATAGCTATAATTGTGAATTGTGTAATATCAAGAAAGGACGATTGTTGTTGATGAACTGTGTACTACACGAAATGATTAGTTGTGTGGACTTGCTGGGTTATTAAATGCCGTCGGTTAGTGAACCGATGATGCCCCGAGGAGCCGTAGGGAATGCGGGATGCCGTGGTCAGTGGACTACGATGCCTAGGATGAGAATGCCCTAGATGCCCCGGGAGTTTGATTGGGATGCCGTGGTTAGTAGATCACGAAGCCTGCGCGGGCCGTTGAAAATTCCGGCGTACACCGCAGCGGATCGGAGTGCGCACCGAATCCCGCTAGACGGGAGTTTTCCTCCTTGCGTGTCCGGGCACCGGGCATGTGACTTGGAGTGGGATAATGATACCTAAGCAAGAGTAAAGTTGTGTGTGTATGTTTGAATCGTGCTGTTGAATGTGATTGCTGAGTTAAAGTATCACACCTGAGATGATTACTAGTATGAGCACAACAAAATATGATTTTTATGATTAGTAAGTCTAGCTAGAAGACTGTGATACCTATGCCTGTTGATATGTATTCTATTCTTGTTTAGTATAGGTTGACAGATATTTTACTTGCTGAGCTTAGCTCACTGTTGTTGTTGACAACTTCTTACAGATCTTTAGTTATACCTATCCTACTCGCCTCCTCCTCGCTTAGCTATGGTGCCCCGATCGACTTCTCTGGACACTGTCGAGTTCGAGATTCCTGATGTCCCCGGGATAGTGTTTGTGCAATATATCTCAGTTTTGATCAGATGTTGGGCCCCCTATCGGACCTATATTGTTAGGTTTTTTGGCGGTGTATGCTCGTGTTGGTGGGCGACTGGTAGGGCCCATACCGTACGTGTCCGATGATGGGGATGATGATGCTTCTAGTGGGGTGGAGTGAGCTATAGAGGAGGACGAGGAGGATCATTTTTGGGACACGTGACCGACACTTTTTGGGATAGGGTCACGTGATAGGTGATACACTTTTGATAGATGAAATGGTGAGTCTTATGTTGACAGCATAGTGATGGGAGTAGTACTTTGTCTGAGTCTCCCTAGTATGAACTCACTCTTGTATCATCCATGTTTATAAATAAAGAAATGTTGAAGTTTAGTGCCAGTGACATCTTTACATTTTTATTTGTTATAAATGCAAGAATGAACATCCATTAATACATTGAAAACATTGAAAGGATGGGACAATCATAAGACCTTTGTAGCTACGAGCATCGCCATGATATCGATCCGCCACCGTATCAACACCGATGAAATATGAAAACATAAATAAAGATATGCAATTTGTCCAAAATATAAAAAAAAAACATTTATGCATTGACGTGAAACTAGCTATAAAAAATGTTTTTACCTAGGGAGGATCGACAATAAAATCACCAGCATCATCACCACTTTCGCCGATCATCGTGTGGCTCATCAATATGCCCATGACCGGCTACATTAACAGGAAGTATAGGAGGAACCTCATTGCGATCGATGTCGACGCCGCATGACATATTGCAGCTTGTGCATTCATCACATTTATTTGTTCATCCTTCTATCCAATTATCGCCTTCAGTTCTTGCTCTTGCTTCACAAGGTGATGTTTCAATTGGCTCAATTCTTGGGCCATTTCCTCCCTCATGACGTGTCCTCCTTCCAAAAGCTGCATTGGAGGATGAACTTGCACCAGTCTTCGCTTTGAACATCCTTGACAATGATCCCATCCCAAATATTTTTCCTCCTTTCATCCCACCCGCTGCCTCCACCCATAATGCCATCACATCAACCGATGGCTCGTACCAAAGAACACCATCACCACCACCACCACCACCACCATCATCACCACCACCGTAACCACTAGCGGTATTCATCAAAGTTGATCATATTTTTCCTATATTAACAGTATAGATAAAAATAAAATAAATTCATATATATTACCATAAATATTAAAAACATGCTCTGCCTTTCATTCTAATTTCCATAAAGTCCAAACTATAATCTTACATACCTTAGTAGCTTTTGCCCGATCACCAACCCATGTCTTGTCCTTTTTCTAAAAGGTGCGTTCAAATGTAGCTGTAAATGTGGGTTCTGTCCCCAATTCAACCGCCTACAAAAATTTAATAAAAATTAGTCACCATTGAATTAAATGAACTTACAAGTTTAAACAGACTTACCATTCTTCTTCTATGCTCGCCGATGCTGATAGAGCCCCCAAAGATATGTGGTCGACCAAACCCATCACTAGAACTAGAAGTTCGATTCTTCTTGTTCTGTTCACATCTTTTCTTATGCTTGTCGGGTTTCCCAAGTTCTCGTAATTTCTACCCAATCGTCCGCTGTAATGAAATCCGCTTTTCTTTTGTTCTCTTCGCTTTTATTTATCACATAACGCATGTGATCACCGACTTTCTTCTTAAAGATTCTTCTAACCTCAGTCTCTTCCATTTCATCCCACGTGAACTTTTCGCCACAATTAATATCAAAATCAACGAAAATTAATTATAATAGTCACAAATAAGATATCCCTTACAATGCACCGTATAATTCGTGACATATTTCATGATTGACCATCAAATGTTATACCCGAACTTACGCTGTGAGAAATGAATAAAAACAACACTAACCTTGAACTCATTCCACCACAAAGTCTTTATTTCTTTGGGAGCGCTTTGAAAGATGTAAACCGCCCTATCCAACAGCTTATTGACTATTCTATTAAGTTCCTCACAACACGCTGTAGAATCCGTGAATCCATATTATAACAATATAGATAATAAGACAATCAAGCATATGGAAAATTGGCTACATGGATAATTTTATTTACATCCATAATTTAAATATACGTATAAAAATAAATTACTTACGAATCTCCGCATGGGCATATAACGATCGGGCCTCTTCGCCCTCATTTGACAATTGCAATCGATGAAGAAGGTGGCACCCAAAGAGATGGAACTGAATAAAATCAGTTCCCATGTCCCGCAGATTTCTTCATGAATATTTTGCTGCGGGGTCGGAGAATGGGCCAATGTGTCCGTATTGTTGCTGCTTATATGGTAGAACGGGTGCGCCGACATGGCGGGGAAGAGGATAGGGCCGAGGATGAGGATGAGCTCGTGGACAAGTCCGATCTTCTTTGTAAAGCCCCACCCCGCATGTCACCTCCTTTGATTATAATTGACAATTAGTATAGATGTTAGACAAATATTAAAAAAAAATGAATAAGATTAGGGTCAGAAAATGAAATCATTTTCCTTACCATTTTGTATTAGATATCAAGAAATAAATTCAAGAAATAGCAACTAAAAGAGTTCCAAATGTCCACGCCATCGGTCCTAGTCGGAAGAACCTATTACAATTTTGATCACAGGATAAAATTGTATAATTAACTATACTTAATTTGAAACAAATTGTAAGTCCGAACCATTTCCCCGAATTTAATTTGCCCAACCCCCTCCCCGTTCCAGAAAGGCAAAAATTTTGGTAAAACCGTTGGAAAAGTACAACCAAGAAATAAACAACCATTTATTATTTTCGGAAAATTCGTTAATATTTCCAACGAATTTTCCAACAAAATTACAATTTCAACGATATTTCCAACAAAAACCATTTCCAACAAATTTATAAAAATTTTCATTGAAATTTGCCACAAAATTTCAACAAATTTGAAAAAGTACAAAAATTTCCAACGATTTTACAAAACTAAATTTTTGTTGGAAATTTGTAACGAAATTTCCAACAAAATTGCCAAAAAATATATTTGCAAATGAATTTAAATTTCGTTGGAAAATTCGTTGGGTTTTCCAACAAATTTTCCAACCATCGCAACAAAAAACATTGAAAGAATTTGTTGGAAAATTCGTGAGAAATTTCCAACCAATTTTCCAACAAAATATTTTTCAGTTATATTTTAACCGAACATATAAATTCGTTGGAAAATTAGTGGGATACTTCCCACGAATTTTCCAAATCGAATTCTATTTTGGCGGAAAAGAAAAAAATTTCAAAATTCGTTGGAAAATTCGTGGGAAATTTCCCAATTTTTCCAACGAACTATGATTTCTACGGGAAAAAAAAAATTTTTCAAAATTCGTTGAAAAATTCGTGGAAATTTCCCACGAATTTTCCAACGGTTGTATTTTATGGACAAGGATAAAATTTTTCAAATTTCGTTGGAAAATTAATGGGAAATTTCCCACGAATTTTCCAACAATTTTGGAAAATTTTTTCCCCGCGAAAAAAGGCAAAAATTTTCATAATTCGTTGGAAAATTAGTGGAAATTTCCCATTTTTTTCCAACAATTTCGATTTCTACGAAAAAAACAATTTTCAAAATTCGTTTGGAAAATTCGTGGGAAATTTCCCACAATTTTCCAACGACTTACATTCGGCACCAAATAAAAAAAGATTTTTTAAAACTTCGTTGGAAAATTCGTGGGAAAATTTCCCACAATTTTCCAACCAATATATATTTTGCCGAACAACAAAACACTTTTCAAAAGTCGTTGGAAAATTAGGTGGGAAATTTCCCACAAATTTTCCAACCAATCCAATTTGACTGGTAAATAAAAAATTTTTAACATTTCGTTGAAAAATTCGTGGGAAATTTTCCACGAATTTTCCAACGAATTTAATTTTGGCGGAAAAGGAAAAAATTTTCATAATTCGTTGGAAAATTCGTGGGAAATTTTCCACGAATTTTCCAACGAACTTCGATTTCTACCGGGAAAAAAACAATTTTCAAAATTCGTGGAAAACAATTTTAAATGTACATGTTATCTACATTCATTGAAAAATTCATGGGAAATTTCCCACGAATTTTTCAACGAATTTAAAATTCCTCTTTAAATGTACATGTTATCTACATTCATTGGAAAATTCGTGGGAAATTTCCCATGAATTTTCCAACGAATGTTTAATTTGCCGTAAATAAAAAAAATTTTGAATATTCATTTGGAAAATTCGTGGAAATTTCCACCTAATTTTCCAAATCAATTATTAAATTCCTCTTACATTGTATATGTGATCTAAATTGTTGGAAAATTCGTGGGAAATTTCCCACGAATTTTCTAACGAATTTGGTTCCCACTGTTTTTTTTACCAAAAATTCAGAGTGGTTGGAAAATTCGTGGGAAATTTCTCACAAATTTTTCAATGAATTTAATTTTCGTGGAAAACAAAAAATGGTTATAAATTTTTGAAAATTAGGTGGGAAATTTCCCACCTAATTTTCCAACGAAATCAATTCACCATCCACTTATTTTACCAAAATTCGAATTTGTTGCAAAATTCGTGGGAAATTAATTCACCATCCACTTAATTAACCGAACATTGAAATTAGTCCGAAATTTTTTTAAAAATTTCCGATGAATTTTCTAACTAATTAGAAAGCATATTATCGTTAAACATAGTACAAATTGATTGGAAAATTCATGAAAAATTTTCCATGAATTTATTTTTAGCGAAAATACAAAAGCTTATGCAAAATTTGATGGAAAATTCATGGGAAAATTACAAACGAATTTTCCAACGACTTTAATTTGGTAAACGAAAATTGAATTTTGTTGGAAAGTTCGTTGAAAATTTCAAATGAATTTTGCAGCGTTTTTAAATTAACCGAAAATAAGATTTTCCAATAGGAAATTATTACAAAACAAAATTAATATACCAAATTGTGAAATTATTGTAATATCAGGCGAATTAGCGACATATTATCATGCTAACAACAACGAGAACAATAACAATAATAATTACGACAACGGAAATATTAAAAATTACTACAACAACAAAACACACATGTTGCATTACTAGTAATAATTAGACATAATTAGTAAAAGGTCTAAAAAATCATAATCTTCGTCTTCGTCTTCGTCTTCATCTTCATCTTCACCTTCTTCTTCTTCTTCGTCTTCGTCTACGTCTTCATCTTCGTCTTCGTCTTCGTCTTCTTCTTCATCTTCATCTTTTTCCTTATCCTCATCTTCATATTCTGTCTCCAAATCACATTGTGTACCAACTCGAAAATTTGATTCCCAAATTTCAATTGGATCAACATCGATCATCGCACCACATGGATCTCTTAAAAGTAGGAATGTTATATTCAGCAGTTTTCGCTTCATGTTACGAACTTCCTCTTGTTGATATGCCGTGTTCTTCCGGTGTTCCCGATTTTTTTTCTTACTTTGGTTTTACATACAGCCCACCAATCGACTTTGTCATGCTTCAAACTAGGATATGATGCATAATAGACTTGAATTGTTTGTTGTGCCAAGACAAATGGTTCATATTTCATATATCTTTTCTTGTGATTTATTTCAACCAAATTAAATTTGGTATGCACATTCATTCCTTTCGCGGGGTCGAACCACATGCACTTAAATAAGACAACTCGCATTAACGATCTATGGTACTCAATCTCTATGATTTCATCCAACAAGCCATAAAAATCACCTTGCGAATTGCCATCATTAGATGACTGAACACACACTCCACTATTCATTGTGGCCTTTCCCATTCCATATTCACGAGTATGAAAATTATACCCGTTAATGAAATATGCTGGCCAAGTTCGTACTCTTGACTTTGGACCCCACGCCAGATGATATAGCATTCCTTGCTGTCCAACTTGAGCATAAAAATTGTGAACCTAAGGTGCCACACACGCAATGTCAATAATATATATTTCAAAATATGATGTATAAAAATTTCGAATAAACAGGATTTCGTCCATAGTCAACTTACATATGTTTTGAACCATGTTGCAAATTGTTCCTGGCACAAACGGTCAAACTCATTTGGTGGTAGTCCATACATTGAATTTCGGAAATTCCTAGTAACAAATACCATTTATGTATTAGCCATGGTTTGACACAATTATTTGACGTAAACAAGGCAAATGTACACTTACTCGAAGTATGGCTGAACTTCTGGACAGTTCAATAAAATATATGTATGGGCTGCGAGCTTTTCTTCACCTGTTAAGTGACGAAACTTACATGTGCCGCTAGGTCGATCCAAATAATTGAAAATAGAGAATGATTTGCAATTGGGATCAATGGGACCCTTATCATTTCTTCCAGCTCTCCGCCTCTTGCCTTTGCACGTAAGGCTCAAAATAGTATGATGCAAATGTTGTCACTTCTTCCACAATATATGCATTACAAATTGAAGCTTCGACACATGCCTTATTCTTCACTTTTTTCTTCAAATGATATAAGAACCTAGTTGCAATAGCATATAGTTTATTGTAACAAAATATGATCATGAAGTAATTTCACATTTAATTAAAATAAAATTTACCTCTCAAATGGCTACATCCATCGAAATTGGACGGGACCTGCAACTTTGGCCTCATAAAGCAAGTGAACTAAGAGAGATGCTCCATTGAATCAAAGAATGATGGAGGAAATATCCTTTCTAAGTTGCAAAGAATAATTGGAATATCTCTCTCTAGTTTCTCCATGTGTGATGATTTCAACGTTGTTGAGCAAATATCATGCAGGAAATTACTTAACTCTGTAATGGCGCCCCATACAAAATTTGGTAGAACTTCTTTGAAGGCTATCGGAATTAATCTTTCCATAAATATGTGACAATCATGACTCTTCATATCTATCAATTTGCATTCATTAATATCAACACATCTGCCGAGATTGGAAGCATATCCATCAGGAAATCGCACCGATTTCAACCGTTGACAAATGACCTGTCTCTGCTCCTTGTCTAATGTATAAACTGCTTTGGGTTTCGGTCCCCTGCTGCTTGCATCCACATCTAGTGTTGGTCGATCGCAAATATCCCTCATATCTTTTCTTGCGTTCAAGTTGTCTTTTATTTTTCCAGTGACATCCATCACAGTATTTATGACATTATCAAAAATGTTCTTCTCTATGTGCATGACGTCAAGATTATGATGAATAAGATGGGCATTCCAATATGGTAGATCCCAAAATAAACTGCGTTTAGTCCACTTATGTGTACTTCCGTACGCAAAAGTTGTGCCGTGCGGGTTTTCAATAACAGTTGGAAACTCTTGCACGCGTTCTCATATTTGCTGCCCGGTCAACCTCAATGGTGGATGTGTTCTTTTGATCCTATTCTTAGTGAACTCTTTTTTATTCCTTCTGAATGTATGATTAAGCGGCAAAAATTGCCTATGACAATGAAAATAACAGGCCTTCTTATCATGTTTTAATCTGAAAGCCTTCGATCTCTCCATACAAATCGGACATCCTAAAATCCCAGCTGTACTCCATCCAGATAACATTCCATAAGCGGGGAAATCATTTATCGTCCAAAGAAGCGCAGCCTTCATTACAAATATTTGGTCAGTAGAAACGTCATAATGAGGGACACCTTCAAACCATAGCCGTTGTAACTCTTTAATCAAAGGTTGCATATAGATATTTATGGCCTTTTTTGGATTTTATGGGCCAAAATGATCAATGTCAAAAATATATAAGGTGTTTTCATGCATATACCGGTGGAAGATTGTATGCGGAGTTAAGATAATCGCCAACATGAATAACTTTTTCCTGATTTCCCAAATGGGGCAAATCCATCAACACACAGACCTAACCTGATGTTTCGAGGCTCTAGCGCAAACTCGGGGTATGTTCTATCAAAATGTTGCCATGCCTCTGCATCTGAAGGATGACACATTAGATCCTCTTCTGTTTCATGATTTGCATGCCAAGTCATGTGTTCAGCAATGGCTTGCAACGCATAAAGCCTTTGCAACCTAGGGATTAACGGCAAATAAAACATTTGCTTGCATGGTCTACGCTTCTGATTACGACCCTGCCTCCTGTTAATCTTGTACATGGGTTGATCACAGAATTTGCAAGATTCTGCATATTCATCATCTCTCCAATATAACATACAACCCATAGCACATACATCAATTCGTATAACTGGAAGACCTAAGTTTTCGACTAACTTTTTCATATCGTAAAAGTCATTTGGCATAATGTTATCACGAGGCATTGTTTCTCGCATCACTTCAACAAAAGAGTTGAAGCAATCCACGGACACATTATGCTCTGCCTTGATATTTAAAAGTCTTGCTGTCACTGATACCTGTGTGTGGTTATCACAACCTGCCCATAAAGGTTCATCTGCCGTTTTCAACATTTCCTGGAAATGATTAGATTGCGAAGTTCTGTCACACACATTCTCATCACAACCTGTAACTCCTATCTCTTCCAATTCTGCTCCATGACTAGTTCCCACTTGTTCGGGTGCATGAGTAAAACTAGTACTTGCATGATTCAATTCTGAATACAAATTATGACCAGCTTCATCAAACACCATCCCTTGATATGAGTTCAATTGTTCGAAATATCTACATTCTTCCCTAATTGAAAATTGATCGCTTCCTCGATATCCCTCATCATATATAAATGGTTCACCATGGCTAGTCCAATTATAATAGTTCGGAGTAAACCCAAATCTACAAAGATGTTCTCTAACTTTATCAGTGTCTTGAAATTTTCCATTACTGCACTTTTTACATGGACACCTTAATTTATTTCCATCCATAAACTCATATTTTGTACTAGCAAAGTTCACAAATTGTTCTAACCCGATCTGAAACTCATCACTCAATCCTCGCCGTTCGGGTAAGTTCTTATTATACCTCCAACCCCTGTCTCTTTGCATTTTCTCTGTAAAAAAAATATATTGTCCTAAATTATTCAACATATCATATATATTCTTTAATATAGTTAATAAAAAGCTACGGAAAATTGATCGCGTACTTGTAAATGACACATGGATGCGACAGTTCTCATTCTCGAAGCCAGCTTTCTTCCTCCGGGGATATCGGATCACTCTCCTATGGTGGTAAAATTCCTCTCACCACCCAACTCCAAGAAGCCGTTCAAGTTCTTTAACTTCTGGTCTTCTCACCCCAACTTCTTGGATCTTGTGAAGGAAGCTTGGGACACACAGATATCCGGTACACCTATGTATAGCTTCTGCTGCAAATTGCGACTACTTAAACAGAAGCTCAAACATCTTAATAGGATTTCCTTCTCTGACATCTCTGTCAGAACTGATCAACTTAGAACAGAGCTTTATTCTGTTCAAGCTGCCCTTGAGCTACAACCTTTCGATCAGAGCCTCAAAGACAGAGAAGTGGAGCTCACACGATCCTTTTCCATTCTGAGAATGCAAGAGGAATCCTTTTATAGGCAAAAGTCCCGTATCAGATGGCTCAAGGAAGGGATCTAAACACGCGTTATTTCCACCATTTTGCTGCCAAAAGACACGTAACTAACCGACTTCTTTCGGTTTCAACAGTAGATGGATCCTTAGTTGCTGATCCTCAGGCGGTAAGAGTCCATATTGTCAACCACTTCCAGGAGTTGCTTAACGGTGATCCTCCTCCTACTAGGGCCTCTGTTAGCGAGTTGAGTGCGTTCCTTGGACAGACTCTTGATGAGGATCAGAGAAACACTTTATCACTTCCTGTCTCTGATGAGGAAATTCGGTCCACTCTCTTTTCCCTAGCCAAGGGTAAAGCCCCTGGACCGGATGGGTACAATATTGATTTTTTTAAGTCCAGTTGGGAAATCATTGGTCCCTCCACTCTTGAGGCGGTAAGGGATTTCTTTGAATCAGGTTGTATCCTTAGAGAGATAAACAACACCATCCTCACTTTAGTTCCGAAAGTTCCAAATGCTTCAACCATGTCGGAATTCCGACCCATTGCTTGTTGTAATACTCTTTACAAGTGTATATCCAAGATATTGGCTAGGCGGATTGCGCGCGTCCTTCCTACATTGATTGGCCCTAGCCAAACGGCGTTTGTTAAAGGACGAAGAATAAGCGACAATATCTTGCTAGCCCAAGAGCTATTTGCGGATTTCCACCACCGACCATACCTGCCTAAGTGTGCTATTAAAGTTGATTTCCAGAAAGCATATGACACTGTCGACTGGAACTTCTTAGAAACTGTTTTAACAGCCTTCAACTTTCCTGCACCCTTTATTAAGATGGTCATGGCCTGTGTTTCCACAGCAAGATTTTCGATCTCTATCAATGGTGAATTGCATGGCTATTTTGGGAGCTCTAGGGGCATTCGCCAGGGAGACCCTCTTTCGCCTTACCTCTTTGTTTTAGTGATGGAGATCTTATCGGGTATTCTAAAAGCTAAAACGGATATGCCTGAATTCCGATGGTTCTGGCGTTGCAAGAAGAACCGGCTTTCACATCTTTTCTTTGCGGATGATGTTTTGCTTTTCTCAGAAGGTCACTTGAGGTCAGTTGAAATAGTAAAGGATTCTCTCCTTTTGTTCTCTGAGTGGTCTGGCCTAAAACCGAATAAGACAAAAAGCAATATTTTCATTTCGGGAGGGACCCAGGCACTACATGACCAACTAATCCAATGCCTTGGATTCCAGCGGGGCTCATTACCTTTTCGGTACCTTGGAGTCCCTATTATTTCAACTAGACTGCGCAAGTTGGACTGTAAAGCTCTGATTGACTCTATCACTGCTCGTGCTCGCTCCTGGTCCCAGCGCTTTCTCTCCTTTGCTGGTCGCCTACAGCTGATAAAGTCGGTACTGCATTCCATCCAAGTTTATTGGGCCACTATCTTTTCTCTCCCCAAAACAGTATTGCATAGCATTGAGGCCATTTTACGGCAGTTCCTATGGAAAGGTCCCGACCTTGGAGTTGGTGGAGCAAAAGTAGCGTGGAATGCTGTCTACGCCTACCCAAAGCGGAAGGCGGCCTAGGCATCCGGAGACTTCTTGAATACAACCATGCCATGCTTTTAAAGCACATTTGGCTTCTCTTTACTGATAAAGAGTCGTTGTGGTGTAAATGGATCCATTCTACTTTCTTAAAGAAGTCAAACTTCTGGGTTGTGTCCAAACCCACAGTTTGTTCCTGGACATGGAAGAAAATCCTCGATATGCGCGTTTCTGCTCATTCTATGTTCAGCTGGAGCATTGGAAATGGACGCTCTGCCTCTTTCTGGTTTGACTCATGGCACCATAGGGGGCCACTTTATCTACTTTTTACTAATGCCGAGATATACCAGTCGCGCATCCCTCGGGAGGCCACAGTAAGATGCGTTTTTGAAGGCTCTTGGCAACCGTCTAATACAATAGCCACTATCATGAGCTGGATGGATAGCCCTCCACGCTTTATGGACAGCTTGATGGATCACTTTGTTTGGACACCTCATCCATCCAAACCTTTCTCTGTTAGTCGTGCTTGGGATCACATTCGTAGAAAATGGCATCCAACTTCGTGGCACACTTTCATTTGGGACCGGCACATAGCTCCGCGGCATGCATTTCTTTTATGGTTAATTTCTCTTAACCGTTTACCTACTCAGGTTTTCCTTTTACAGAACCGTAGGATTGAAGATGCCCTATGCGCCTTTTGTGGGTCTACCCCATGATTCCATCAACCATCTATTCTTTCAGTGTCCCTCTACCCATAGATTGGCTTCTCTTTGGGCTTCAAAATGCAATCTTCCTTGGCGCAATCGCCCATGGCAAGACCATATTCTATGGGCGATGCAAGTATGCGGAGGTTCCTCTTTTGCTCACCGCATAGCTAGATTCTCTTTTGGGGCTCTTTGTCACATTATTTGGACCGAAAGGAACAATGCGATCTTCAGAAATAAGAGCATCTTCATTCCTGGTATGCGAAAGCACCTCTTCAAAGTAGTCAAGGACAAGGTCATCTCTATGGGTAGAGTCGAAGACACATCAGAAATCGGCTGCTTCAGGAGAAAATGGGATCTCCCATCGTCTATCTTTTGTTAGCACTGGCCTCTGCTATTCCGGTGCCCCTACTGTAGATGGTCGGAGATAGGGCGTCGGCCCTCCATCCTGCAGCTAGTGCGGCCTCGGTGTCTAGCTGTTTGGTTTACTCTTCCTCTTGTTTCTTTGCCGGTTTTTCGGCCTGTTGTATAGCTCCTGCTAATCCCCCGTCACCCTCTCTGGACATTCCATTGTCCTAATATGGTCATGGGCTGGATTGAGCTTAGGTTGTACTTGGTGATTTGAAAAGTTATACATACTCTTGCCTTACCAAAAAAAAAAAACTATAAAATGCGAAAAATTACAATTATGTTGTTTACGAAACAATTACTTTACTTTAAACTTGAAAAATTCTGAAAATTTACCATGTCAAGAAAACTTACTAAGTATTTGGCTGAAATCTTTGTAGTAGACAGTGGACAATTTGATGAGAATTGAAAAATTAATTGATTTGCGACACCTTCCAATGGACACGTACCTAAAAAAAAATAATTACATAAGATTTATCTATAAAAATACATTTTATTTTTTCGTTTCTTTTCCTTTCCCTTTTTTTGCCTTTCTTCTTAGCCGGGCCGGCAACCGACGAGGTTATGGGCATCTCATAGATATGACCAAATTTCCAACGAATTTTATAACGATTTTCTATTATGCCAAACAATAATGTGGTATTCAATTTGTTCTAAAATTGATGGGAAATTTTCCTACGAAATGTGTACAAACCATTTTGGAACGATTTTCTATTAATGAATTGGTTTTTTTTAGCATTTGATGCAAAATTCGCTTGAATTTTCGAACGAATTTTGGAACGAATTTATATAAACTCGAACAAGAAGGTGTTTTTTCACTTATTTGAAAAAATTAAGGGAAATTTCTCACGAATATTGCAACGAAAGTAGTATACAACAAAATTAATGTACAAAATATCGAAATTCGTTGCAAAAGTCGTTAGAAATTTCTAACGAATTTTGTAATGAATTTTCGAATATGAATAAAAATAATGTGTTCTTCGAATTCGTTGGAAAATTCGTTGGAATTTACCAACGAATTTTCCAACAAATTTATCTCACCTTCGCATTTTAACAGGAAAATTAAAAATTCGGTGAAAAATTCGTGGGAAATTTCCCACGAAATTTCCAACGAAGTGCTAAACATCTTCTTTTCAAACACAATATTAAATTTGTTGGAAAATTGGTTGGAAAATACCAACGAATTTTTCAACGAAAATTTTTGGCGGTTCACCGAAAGTATTTTGAAAATTCGTTGGAAAATTCGTTGGTATTTTCCAACCAATTTTCCAACAAAATTATCTCACCTTCACATTTTGCCGGAAAATTAAAAATTCATTGGAAAATTCGTGGGAAATTTCCCACGAATTTTCCAACGAATTGCTAAACATCTTCGTTTCAAACACAATATTTAATTTGTTGGAAAATTCATTGGAAAATACCAACGAATTTTTCAACGAAAATTTTTGGCGGTACACCGAAAGTATTTTGAAAATTCGTTGGAAAATTCGTTGGTATTTTCCAACCAATTTTCCAACAAAATTATCTCACCTTCACATTTTGCCGGAAAATTAAAAATTCATTGGAAAATTCGTTTTTAAAAACATTCATGGGAAACAATTTTAATTTGTTGGAAAATTTCCAACAAAAAAATTTTTTTTCAAAAAAAGCAAAAAAAATTAAAATTAAAAACAAAATTATCTCACCTTCACATTTTGCCTGAAAATTTCCCACAAAAATTTCCCACAAATTTTCCAACAAAATATTTTAAGCGAAAAATACAAAACAATTAACAATTAGTTGGAAAATTCGTTGGAAATTTCCCACGAATTTTCCAACAAAATATTTTAAGCGAAAAATACAAAAAATATTTCCAAATTTCCTGGAAATTTTCCACGGAACATTTCCAAACGAATTTTCCAACAAATTTTTTGCTAAACATCTTCTTTTCAAACAGAATTTTAAATTTGTTGGAAAATTCGTTTGAAAATACCAACAAATTTTCCAACAACATTTTTTCACGATACACAAAGGTATTTTGAAAATTTGATGGAAAATTCGTTGGTGTTTTCCAACAAATTTTCCAACAAAATTATCTCACCTTCAAATTTTGCAAAAAAATGAATAATTGGTTGGAAAATTCGTGGGAAATTTCCCACGAATTTTCCAACAAAATATTTTAAGCGAAAAATACAAAAACATTTGCAAATTCGTTGGAAATATCGTGGGAAATTTCCCACGAATTTCCCAACAAATTGCTAAACATCTTCTTTTCAAACACAATATAAAATTTGTTGGAAAAGTCGTTGGTATTTTCCAACGAATTTTCCAACGAACATTTTTTGCGGTACACCAAAAGTATTTTGAAAATTCGATGGAAAATTCGAATAAGCATTTTCCAACGAATTTTCCAACAAAATTGTCTCACCTTCACATTTTGCCTTAAAATTAAGAAATCATTGGAAAATTTCCAACGAATTTTTCAACAAAATATTTTAAAGCGAACAATACAAAAACATTTCTAGATTCGTTGGAAATATCGTGGGAAATTTCCCACGAATTTTCCAACAAAATATTTTTAAACGAAAAATACAAAAACATTTCCAGATTCGTTGGAAAATTCGTGGAAAATTTCCCACGAATTTCCCAACGAATTGCTAAACATCTTCTTTTCAAAGATAATATTAAATTTGTTGGAAAATTCGTTGGAAAATACCAACGACTTTTCCAACGAAAATGTTTTGCGGTTCACCCAATGTATTTTGAAAATTCGTTGGAAAATTCGTTGGCACTTTCCAATAAATTTTCCAACAAAATTATCTCACCTTCACATTTTGCCTTAAAATTTAGAATTGGTTGGAAAATGCGTGGGAAATTTCCCACGAATTTTCCAACAAAATATTTTTAAGCGAAAATTACAAAAACATTTCCCGATTCGTTGGAAAATTCGTGGGAAATTTCCCACGAATTTCCCAACGAATTGTGAAACATCTTCTTTTCAAAGACAATATTAAATCGCCAAAACATAGGTAAATTCGTTGGAAAATTCGTGGGAAATTTCCTACGAATTTTCCAACGATTTTTTAAACATCTTCTTTTCATACAGAATATTTAAATTTGTTGGAAATTTTGTTGGAAAATACCCACGAATTTTTCAACGAATATTTTTTTGCTGAAAAAAGAAAAGCTTTTGGATTTTTGTTGGAAAATTCGTGGGAATTTTCCCACGAATTTTCCAACGAATTTACCTCGAACAACTTTAATTATGCCGAATTTTAATTTGGTTGCAAATTTACTTGGAAATTTTCCAGTGAATCTTCCAAAGAATTTCGATGACATGTGGAAAATAATATTTGATGTAAATTTGTTGAAAAAATCGTTTGAAATTTCCTACAACTTTTGCAATGAAATTAGAACAGCACTAAATTAATGCGCCGAAAATTGAACACAACTAAACTAAACTTAGTTAAAACAATTGTCGATAAATACTATGCCAAAAAAACTTTCCACAAAAAAACTTTACTCAGATCTTGAGATACTTACCGTGGCTGGTATGGCGGACAGCAAGGGTGGCGGTGGCAAGGAGGACCGAGAGGTGGACGGCGAAGTGGAAGACTAGAAAGAGAGTTTGTTGAGTAAAAAATTCTCGGTACATACACAAGGATTGTTGGCGAATAGATAAACATGTTTTGCAACGAACTTTGCAACAACAACACAGTTTCCAACGAATTTGAGCGCTCCGGCCAATAATTGCACCACGTTATTTTCGTTGGAAAATTCGTGGGAAATTTCCCATGAATTTTCCAACGAATTCGCAAAATAAAAGTAACTAAAAATATATTCGTTGGAAAAATCGTGGTAAATTTCCCACGAATTTTCCAACGAATTTACAAAACCCAGTATTACCACTGTTTGTTTTGAATTCGTCGCAAAATTCGTTAGAAATTTGTAAGGATAAATGTTTTGTGGCAAAGTTCGTTGGTAATATCCAATGAAATATTTTCATCAGAAATTACCAACAAATGTTCTGACGAAAATATTTTCGTTGGAAATTTACAACGAACTTTCCGACGAAGAATATTTCGTCACTAATTTCCAAGGAATTTTTCAATGAATTTTTTTTCGTCGCTAATTTCCGATGATTTTTTTTTTTCGTTGGAAAAAAATGTTGCAAATTTCAACAAATTTTGCAACTAAAATTTTTTGTTGGAAATTTACAACGAATTTTTATGACGAATTTTTTTTTTAGTTAAAAATTTCCAACGAATTTTGCAACGACAAAAATATTTCGTTGGAAAATTTGTCGCAATTTTTTCGTGAAAATTTTTTTCGTTGGAAAATTTTCGTGGCAAAAATGCGTTTTTTTTGTAGTGATTGTTATGTCGTGGTCTTCTATGTTTATTATATTTGACTCGAGTTTTACAATTAGAAACACCGTAAATGGAACTAAATAGATGGTTGTGGATAAACTATCCCGTATCTTCATCCACATGTTTCAACCCGTTGTCACATCCGTTATCTTTCTCCGTCAATGTGTAATTTCTAAAGAGTTGACGACCATACATGAAACACGGTTTGAGAATAAATAATCACCATCTTGCAAATGCACAAGCATCGACTCTGTATGTTCTGGAAAGTGAAAGTTGCGTTTGTATTTCAACTGGAATATGCTAGCAAAAACAATATAGATTTCAATAACAAGACAAGAACTGCACTCGGAGCACCACAGATCATACAATCGAGCTACTTACCATGAAGTCGTAGTAATGGACGGTTCTAGCTTGAGCTACGAGAACCACATTCCCCAAAAAAGGTGAGATCGCGACAAGGTAAATGTACGAGATATGGGACAATAATTTGGCCATGTTCAGAATCATTCGACACTCTGTTCCTCTTTTCTTTTCTGTTTCTCCTTCGCTATTTGTCTTGCGTTGTTATGAGCTCTCCTCTTTTTAAAGAACGAGCAGTGGAGGCACATTGTACGAGCCTACTAGGTATCGAACATTCAACTTGTAAATGCCACGCACAGGTACAAAACGACATTAGAACGTCCGATGAGCATTTCAATAGATTCACTCCATTAATTTCAAACACGTGAAGAGTGTCAGGTTCGGGGGTACATATACCCCTTCCTTGAACGACCTTCCTTGTATGGGAACAGAACTTCCAATATATGGGAACAGAACTTCCAATATCTCTAACTTGAAGGTGGCATTATTCACTTATTCACTGAATGGAGCAATGATTCAAAATGAATGTAAATTGTGATTTATACATGGGCAACTCTTGGGATTCACCATTTTCATCAGTCGAAATGTTGGAATCTCTCTACCACAGATAAACTCAATAAGGTCCAATTTGTTATGTTTATCAAGTTCTAAAATTACATATCAATAGTTGATATGCACGTGTGAGTGGTATTAAAAAGTCTCACATCAGAGAATTTATTTGGTATAAAGCAGTTAATATATTAAAGTTGGTCATAACTCAATGACTTAAGCTTTTGAGTAAAGGTAGGTCCAACTTGACATGTTGACGGTCTTAGAATTGGGCTCTATCATGGCAATCTCCCTAGGTGAAGGTATCGGCTTCTCCTGCGCATTCCAACAAATGGTATTTGTGACATTTCGAATTTCGGCCCATTTTTGGGATTTATAAAACGTGTAATTCGTCAGTGTGCTTATAGTAAAATCTCGCCCGAGAGCTAACCATTCTCGGTTATTATTTTTAAAATTGAGATTTCGCTAGAATCGCACTCAATCGAATTTAACTGTTATTTAGAGTCCAAACTTTGGTGTCGAATTTCTTGGGATTTTCGGGACGAATTTAATTGGACGGTGTCGATATTATTGTGGCCAGCCTCGATATTACCCGGGATATGTGAAAAGTGAAATTTTTACCGGGTGCGGATTTGAACTAGTAAACCTCCCTCGTTATAGTTTGACTTAATTAATTTGACCTTTGTCCCTTATTATATTCGAGATTTATTTTGGATCGGTAGATCATTTTCGATTTTGAATTTGGGCCATCGAATCGCAGTTAATATTTGAATATGTATATTTTTATTTCCTCTCTTGTTCTCTCTCTCTCTCTCTCTCTCTTCCCTCTTTTCCACGCCGGTCTCCTCCCATGCGTCTGACATCCCACCCACTCTCACCAGCCCCCATCATTTCCTCTCCTCTTCCTTTTCTTTTCTTTTCTTCTTTTTCTCTTTTCTTTTCTTTTCTTCCCTTCTTCTCCTTCACTGGTCTTGCTTCTGCCGACTTCTACTTGTTGTTGTTGCTACTTCTTGCTTCTTCTCATTGCATCAGCTGGCCACCTTGGTAGGGACGGCTCCACACGCCGCCGCCTTCTGCCACTGAGCCGTTGCCATCTGGCTTTCCTCTGGCGAGAGTAGCTCCACTTGGCCGTCCTCCGACCCGTCGGTGGCATGTCTCGAACAAGCGCGAGCCGCGCCATCGCCGGTACCGCCCGTCGTCCATTATCGCCCAGCCACCCGTTGTCCCGCTTGCGGGACACCACCATCAACCGCCCGTTCAACCCTTGAACCAGCCCCGTCGACCACCCGCGTGACCATTTCTTCGCCTTGTTGGTTAAATCGCCCACCGGTAGCTCGCCGGAGCAATCCGAGGACACCGCGCACCGCCCTCGTCACCGTCGTCATCCTCGCGTCGTCGCTGACGTTAGCCGAGTAAGTTAACCCCTAATCCCGTGTTTAGGGTGTTAAACTTGCTTAGGGTAGTTTAAGTAGTGTTTAGGTTAATATTATGTTTGTTCAGTTAGGATTATGTGTTAATTGCGGGTTAGTGATTAGTTAATTGTATTTAGGATTTAATTTATTAATTAGTTTATTGTTATTGATTATTATTATTAAATCATTTATTTTCGGAATTTTAAATATTATTTTATTAGTTAATCAATTAATTTCGAATTAAATATTATTATTTTATTATTAAATAATTAATTCCCGAAAATTAAATATTATTATTTTCGAAAAATTTTCAAGCGTCAATTGTGATGCCAATGTTGATTTTCGCCGTATAAATTGTCGTTTTAGAAAATTATTTGAGCGATTTTGATTCGAGAAAATATTTCGAATTATTTGAAAAGAAATTATTTTCGGATATTATTAAATAATTAAATTCCGAATTTATTTATTATTATTTCGAAAAATTTTATAATTTCAAATTATGATTTCTAGCTTGAACGTTGGCATATATGCCATGAATTGTCGTATTCAATTGTTTTTTTTTCTCTTTTAAGACAAGTTGTTTTGATCGGAAATTTTCAAGAAAATTTACGAGATTTTTGGCATTTAATTATTTTTATTGTTATGCCAAGTAATGATTATGATACTTTGTGATTGATATTCGGGTTTGACATCAAAGCTTGCAAAATTGATTAACTGTTGTATGTGTGACCATGTGATATTGTTGTATGGCATTAATATGGGCACTATTCATGAACGTATGGGCTAATTGAGAAGATAATAATTGGCCGGAATGCTTGTGTGCTCGTGTGGTCATATGTTGGAGCCGTCTTGCTGTGTATCGCTTGACGATACCCGATTTATCGGATGCCTAGGGATAATCTGGAGTGTCAATACCCCGAATGCCTTGTCGCGGCCCAAGGCCGGACTTGATGCTCCTTACGGGATACCATCTTACTGTGTATCATTTGATGTTGCCATATTGGAATGCCGTCATCTTGTGTATCGTTTGACGTAGCCGTGCCCGACGGAGCGGGACGGAGTCCGATTTTTACCGGTAGACCGCCATCTTGCTACGTATCGCTTGATGTGTGGTGGCTCCGAGGGGGCGTAATAATTGGAATACGTGTGATGCACAGTGCTTGATTATGGGGTAAAAACTGCTAGGCATGGTATGGGACGTGCCCAAGCGGGTTTTGCCTTAAAATCGAGACACGCGCGACTGTATTGCATTAATGCATGGAAAATCTCGTTAAATGCTTCGAGTATGTGACATATGCATTTCATCAATGTGTGTACCAAGGCGAGGTAAGGATGCCTGTGGTTATTATTGATGTTGTTATTGCCATTTTGCCTGTTTAGGGACCCCCATGCGAGTTGGCCTCCTAAGCGGGGCTTAGGCCGTTAACTTATTAAGACTTTCATCTCATTCGTTATTGTTAACCCCTTTTTCAGGCCTTTAGCTTGTTGTCGCACCCAATTTGGTTCAGGGCATTTGAAAGCTGGTTTTTGGAGTTCAACCTGTTAGTGGAGTAGATTGACCCTAGTCTGAGTTCTTTTTTTCTTGCCTTTTGTGGTAGTGCACAAAGTGGGTTTGTAAGAATATTCTCCGGGGTTAATTAAGTGGAAATTAAAATAGTATTGTTTGACTGTTGTGATTGTTTTCATGGCAATCCCTATTTGTTGTTGTTGTCTGGGGATTGTTGTGATCGTTTCCACATGCGTAGTTTAAAGATAAAAAGAAAAGGGTTAGTGACGAGTCCTGGGTCGTCGCATCATAACGACCATAGCAGGATGTTGCGTCTCCATAGGGTTCGGGGCGTGACATAGAGCTTATGATTGATTGGCATCTCAATGTATATCTGTGTCTGGTGGATATCTCAATGAATTAGAGTATATCGGTGTTTGGTGTTTGGATAAGTCTCCAAGTTTGAACGTTAAGTGAATTTAAACTAGGAAACTTGTTGCTCACTTGTCTTCTTCGGGCACAAGCGTCTTTCTTTTGACCGTGAAAAAGGCCTACGACTACAGGACAAAGAAGGGCCCACTATACTATGTATGGTTTGTCCAGAGGAAAGAAAACACTAGAGAAATATGGAGTTATCTTTTGCTAAGCCCCAGGTCATCCTTTCTTAGAAGTCTAGCGCCTATTTGGTGATCGGCCAAACAATACATGATTCTATTTTTTTTGTTTTTAAGAATAAAAATCCATTTGGTAAATTTTTTGTTCCCAAGAACAAATTTATTTTTAGAAATAGTTTTGGAACAGAATCAAGAATAGAAAAAAGTTAATTCTTGATTCTAGGAACAAGAATAAAAAACAAAAGAGATTTTTTTTCTTCTTCTTCTTTCCTACCGGCCACAGGCCAGGGCCGGTGAGGGCATCGCACCCCTCGTCAACTGTCACGCCCCTCGTCAACTGTCACGTCCCGCACTTCTCGGTGCGCCACATCCCTCGTAGAGGTCGATTTGTGTGCGACGTCTCAGGACACGTCGCCGACCCAATGCCCAAACGACAGAGAACAAAGCATAGCGGAAATAACAAACACCCGAACAATAATTCACATAACCAAGAATAGCCGTATAACCACCAATAAAAACAAATACGCACTTGCATTGCCAGGGAGAACCTTTACAATATTCATATACAACCTAAACTTCAAAAATTAAAAGCGGGTCAAGGCCACTACTGACAAAAAGCGGTAAGTGGCTCAAGTTCAGGCACTACAACTAGCCGGGGCTCCTCCCAAAAATGCATCGGTACGCCTTCCATCCTCAAGGCTGGGGGTCTGAAAAATCGATTTTCAACAACTGTGAGAATAAATCTCAGCGAGTAATTCTCTAAACCTAAACTAGGCTAACGTGCACCTCTTGACAAGTACTAAACAAACAGCACACAGTCTAAACTGTAAATGACTCAGGGCCCTCGGCCCGAATCTAGAACTTACTTGACCTTGCAGGTTAGGAATTAAAAGAATAATAACAATCCCGCCACAGAATTTAATCACAGCACATACACGCGCATCTCTATGTCACGACGCATGTTATGCATATGCTAATGTTCGCACTCATGCTCATGCATCATCAATGCATTATCGCACACTTGCATACTAGCACTCTGCCATTTGCCAATTCCTCCTTCGACCCACGTTAAACGCATCAGGTCCGACCCGTGTAAAATGCATCAGGTCTATTACTTCGAGATCGATCTCTGGCCCGCGTAAAATGCATCAGGCTCATGACACATTACCCGCGTAAAACGCATCAGGTTGGTCATCTTCCGGTAAACCGAGCATCGTCCCGCGTAATACGCCTCAGGACGGGTTCACTACCCCGCGTAAAACGCATCAGGGTTTATTGTGATCACACATTCACAAGCACCAATTTTTATCTGAACCCCGCGTAAAACGCATCAGGGCATTTTAGGTGATCACAATGCATATGTCACTCGGGCACGCTTATAAATGTACATGTCGTGCCAATGCTTATGATACACATCCATGACTGTAATAATCACACTTGGGCATTCACGCATTTCTCAAAGAGTATTTAATATACTACACCACTTGTTCAATTCGACGCGCAATATGTATCATCAACATTTCTAATATACCCAATCACAAATTAGTGCAATCATAGAAATCAATTCAAGCACTCGTGCACGTTACACCGTTCACACGTATCAGTCACATAAGCCGATCCACATAATACCACGCAATCAGGGCCCACCAAGCCACTCCGTTCTTAGCCACACTAAACATGTTATGGCATTGCCAAATCACTCCCAATTAGCGACAATTTAATCCCTAACTCAATCTATCCCTCAATTTTGCCAATTACACAACTAAGCCTCAATTCCATCGCGCCTCGCCTAAATCAAATCCATCGTGGCCAGCCACTATACTACAAATTCTAGGTCGATAATTGTCATCAAAATGCTCCTTTAGACTCCCCAATCGTCCATCTAATCAGCCCCCAAAATAGTCGCCACCCAGCCTATTAATTTCATTCACTAAGTCCATCGTTCTGGCCACATGTTGGCACTTAGACTCACCACATCTCAGCACTATACGACTGCTAAACCTTGATTAAATAATCATTCTTAGTCACCAAAAACACCACAAAACCAACCCTTAATTATCTCCATGATTTAACCCCTAATTTACCCTAATTTAAGCCCTAAACTTGTCTAAAAATGCAAATAATCCTAGTTAGGGTTTAGGGTCAAACTCACCGGGTGTCCTAAGCTTCAAACCAAGTCGAACACGCGGCGACAGCGGCTGGACAGCAGCGGTCCTTCACTGGAACAAGAATTAAGGTGGCGACTCCGGTGACAGCGAGAGCTTAGGCGGAGGGGCGGCTGGTCATGGCGATCGGGAGGGAGAGAGAGAGAGGTGGGGCGGCCGGGTGGTGCTGGGCGAGGCTGGGTGAGGCGGCGGTGGCGGCGGGACAGCCGGTGGCGGCACCGGCGCTTCGGCGAAGGACTCCCACGGCCAAACAAAGGAGGAAGAGAGAGAGAGGAGTGATAGCTGGGGGGTGGAAGGGCTGTCGGTGGCTGGGCAAGGTTAAGCCGAGAATCACCGGTGGTGGACGGAGATGGCGTGACGGCCGGGGGCGGCGGGCGCGATTTGACAAGGAGGCGCTGCTGCTAGAGAGAGGTCCAATGTGGGAGGCCTCTGGGAGAGAAAACAGGGAAGAAGCGGGGTCGTGGCACACCTGTGGTGGCGCGGCCGGGCATCTCAGTGGCTGTGGAGGGCTAGAGTAGTCGGGCCGAGCTTGCTGTATGCTGGGCGGGTAAGCAACAAGGTGAGCTTACCGCTGTGAACAAGGAGGGGAGGAGAGACCTGGGTGTTCGGACAAGGATTTCGTGATATGGAAGGGGAAGTCGGTGGTGGACAAGTTAAGCGGCGGTGGTTAATGGCAAGGATAAGCCACGATCACAAAGCAAGAAGGAGCGGAAGCAGTAATGCTCGCTCGGGACGGGTGAAATCAGCTAAGGAGAAGAAGAAAAAGGGAGAAAGGAAAAAGAGAAAAGAAAAGAAAAAGGGGAAAAGAAAAGAGAGAGGAGTGGGTGGGGGAAGTCAGATGGTAGAGAGGGAAAGATCGGCGGAAATTAAGGAGGAGAGAGAGAGAGAGAGAAGAAATAATTTGAACATTCAAATATTAAACGCGACCCGGTGACCCAAATTCAAAACCGAAAATGGTCCACCAGTCCTAAATAGACCTCGCACATAAAAAGGGACAAAGGCCAAATTAATTAATCCAAACTATAACGAGGGAGGTCTACTAGTCCAAATTCGCACCAGGTCAAAAACTCTCATTTTTCCATTATTCCTGACAATCTCAATACTGGCCACACTAATATCGACACCGTCCAATTTATTTCGTCCTGAAATTCCCAAAAATCGACTGCCAAGTTCGGGGTCTTAATAACGACAAAAATTCGATCGAGTGCGATTCTAGCGAAATCTCTAATTTAAAAATAATAACCGAGAGTGGTCGATTCTCGGGCGAGATTTTACTATAAGCACACTGACAAATTATGCGTTTTATGAATCCCAAAAATGGGTCGAAATTCAGAATGTCACAACTCTTCCCCCTTAAAAAAATTTCGTCCTCGAAATTTACAACCCAACCCAACTACTCAAACAAATGGGGGTGCTGGTGTCGCATCACTTCCTCACTTTCCCAGGTGGCGTGTTCCGTCCCGTGATGTTCCCAAATAACCTTAACCAACGGTATCGTCTTGTTTCTCAACACTTGTTCTTTTCTGTCCTCGATTCGCACCGGCTTTTCCACGTATGACACTCTGTCGTCCACGTCTATTATCTCATGGTTCAGCACGTGGGTCGGGTCCGGTTCGTATTCCTTAACATCGACACGTAGAAGACGTTATGAACTTGTGACAAATTCGGTAGCAAGGCTAGGCGATAGGCTAACGTTCCAATCCTTTCCAAAATCTCAAACGGTCCTATGTACTTCGGACTCAGTTTTCCTCTCTTGCCAAACCGAGATAGTCCTCTCATTAACGAGATCTTGAGAAACACATGGTCGCCAACTTGGAACTCCAACGACCTACACCTTCGATCCGCGTAACTTTTTTGACGACTTTGGGCTATCCTCAACCTTTCCCGGATAATGTTTACCGTTTCCACTGACTGTTGAACCAACTCTGGACCCGTTATACTTCTTTCTCCTACCTCATCCCAACACAACGGTGTTCTGCAAGCCCTGCCATATAATGCTTCAAATGGTGCCATTTTGATGCTCTGTTGAAAACTGTTATTGTAGGTAAATTCCACTAAGTGCAACTATTCTTCCCACTTGCCCTGAAAATCTAGGATACACGCTCTCAGCATATCCTCCAAAGTCTGAATAGTTCTCTTAGACTGGCCATCCGTCTGTGGATGGTAGACCGTACTAAATTGTAACTTAGTTCCCATGGCAGATTGCAGATTTTTCCAAAAATTTGCAGTAAATCTAGGATCACGGTCCGAAGTAATTGATATTGGCACCCCATGAAGGCGAACGATCTGCCGTACGTATAATTCTGCCAACCTTTCTAGTTTGAAGTCCTTTCGCACTGTCAGGAAGTGTGCTGACTTGGTCAGTCTGTCCATTATCACCCAAATAGAGTCGTGTCCCCTCTGGCTCCTTGGCAGTCCTGTTACAAAGTCAATTGTGATGTGTTCCCATTTCCATTCTGGGATTTCCAACGGTTGTAACATTCCACCAGATTTACAGTGCTGTGCCTTCATTTGTTGATACGTCAAACACTTGGCCACATGCTTGGCCACGTCCACTTTCATCCCATTCCACCAATAGTGCTGACGAAGGTTCTGGTATATCTTAGTGCTGCCCGGGTGGATACTGTAATTGCTCCTGTGAGCTTCCGACAAAATCTCTTCCTTGAGCCCCAAATCATCGGGCACGCACAAACGTCCTCGAAACTTAAGAATTCCATCCTCGGACACCTGAAAGTCCGGTTTCCTCTTAAGTGTTGTCCATACTCAAAATTTTTTTGAATCTCAAGGTCCGTAGACTGCAACGTCTTGATCTTGGCTTACACTTCTGGCTCAATCCTTAATGTTGCCATCAGACCGGAGAGGTGTCCTACCTTAAACTTAAATTCTGAGTCCCGTGCCCCCTCTAATAAAGTCCACTCTTTAACCAGCAAATGCGCGATGCTTGATTTCTTGCTCAAGGCATCCGCTACCTGGTTGGCCTTTCCTAGGTGATACAATATGTCGCAGTCATAGTCCTTCAACAATTCCATCCAACGCCTCTGTCTCATATTTAGTTCCTTCTGCGAAAACAAGTACTTGAGGCTCTGATGGTCCGTGTAGATCTGGAACCTTTCTCCACATAAGTAATGCCTCCAAATTTTAAGTGCGAAAATAATTGCTGCCAATTCCAAATCGTGGGTCGGGTAGTTCATTTTGTGAGGCCTTAACTGCCGCGATGCATACGCAACCATTTTTCCATGTTGCATTAGCACGCATCCCAATCCTCTAAGTGAAGCATCACTATAGATCTCATACTCGCCCGATCCTGAAGGAATCGTCAATACTGGCGCCGTCGTCAATCTCTGTTTCAGCTCTTGAAAACTCTCTTCGCACTTTTCAGTCCATTCAAACTTGGTTTCCTTCTTCAGCAACCTCGTCAACGGTGTGGCTATCGCTGAGAATCTTTCCACAAATCTCCGATAATAGCCTGCCAGTCCTAAAAGCTTGAACCTCGATAGAATCGTTGTAGGTCTCGGCCAAATCCATTCTTTGCTTCAATCTTTACGGATCTCTGAAAATTCCTTCTCCGGATATTATATGCCCAAGAAATGCAACCCGATTCAGCCAAAACTCGCACTTGCTAAACTTAGCATACATTGCGTGCTCCCTTAACGTCTGTAGAACCTTTTCCAAATGCACCTCGTGTTCCTCGGAACTCTTCGAATACACTAAAATATTGTCAATGAAAACAATGACAAACTGGTCTAGGAATTCCTTGAATACCCGGTTCATTAAATCCATGAAAGCAGCAGGGGCATTAGTCAGTCCAAATGACATCACTGTAAACTCATAGTGTCCATATCTAGTCCTGAACGTTGTCTTTGGAATATCCTCCCTTTGGATTCTTAACTGATGATACCCTGTCCTTAAGTCAATCTTAGAAAATACTGATGCTCCTTGCAACTGGTCGAACAGTCGTCAATCCTTGGGAGGAGATACTTATTCTTGACCGTCACTTGATTTAGTTGATGGTAGTCGATACACAACCTTAGCGACCCATCCTTCTTTCTGACGAATAATACCGGCGCTCCCCATGGAGACGCACTTGGTCGGATAAAACCTTTGTCCAGTAGTTCCTGCATCTGGACCTTCAATTCCTTCAACTCTGACAATGACATCCTGTAGGGCAGCTTCGAGATTGGCTCAGTCCCAGGAGCTAACTCGATAACGAATTCCACTTCCCTTTCTGGCGGCAATCCCGGCAATTCTTGAGGAAAGACATCGGGAAAATTGCACACCACTGGTATATCCTCAAGCCGCATTTCACCTACCGTCGGATCAACCACACTGGCTAAATAACCTTGACAGCCCTCGTCCAACAATTTAGTTGCTTCCACAGACGAAACCCAAGGGATCGAGGTTCCTCCTCGACTCCCTACAAACTCAAATCTAGGGTGTCCAGTCGAGCTAAACTGGATCACCCTGCTACTACAGTCCATTACGGCATTCTGCTTCACTAACCAGTCCATGCCCACAATCAAATCAAAATCATACATCGGCAACACAGCTAGGTCTATCCTGCTTTCTATACCACCAATCACTATCTCACAATTCGGGCATCCTAGAGATATGCATATCTTATCCTTCAATGGCGTAGTCACACACAATTGCACTTCTAACATAACAGGCTTTAATCCAGTCAATTCAACAAAATGAGCAGATATAAACGAATGTGATACTCCCGGGTCGAATAATGCATATGCTATATGGTGGCACAGAGAAACCATACCTATGACAACCCCGGGCGCATTTTTCACTTCTCTTCGCGCCATTGCATACACCCGTCCTTGTGCCGGTGGCCTGTTCATAATAGCCGGCGGGGCACTCCCAAACCGATTCCCACCCGAGGTTGTTAGAGTATCGGGGGCTCCAGGGGTTCTTGGGGGACAAGTTCTAATTTGATGGTCCAAACTCCCGCATTTGAAGCAAGCCCCAAATCTGTTCTGCTGAAGGTTTGGCTTCCCGATGTTCTTCTTAATCGGTGGGACAAATCGCCTGTTTCCTGCCATCGGTTTCTTCCCAAGACGGGCGGTTGTCCCTAGTCGAAGCGTAATCATGATCCAAAGCTTCCGACCGGCTGGCGGCGATAATGAGGGGCGGCGTCGGCGTGCCGACGTGACGACGTGAATAAAGCAGGCGGCAGGGGCGGGGACAGCTGGCGGCGAAGGGGGAAGGAAGGAGGAGAAGAAGGGAAGCTGGGTCGGGCTGGGCCTAGACGCGCGAAGGGAGAGAAAGAAAGGAAAAGCGGGCTGGGCCGTCGGGGGGAAAAAGAAAGGGAAAAAGAAAAAGGGCCTTGGGCCCGTGGGGGGAAAACAAAAGGAAAGGAAAGAGGAGCTGGGCCGCGGGGGGAGCTGGGCCC
The DNA here is from genome assembly GCA_024733475.1 of Syzygium grande. NCBI lineage: Eukaryota > Viridiplantae > Streptophyta > Magnoliopsida > Myrtales > Myrtaceae > Syzygium > Syzygium grande. The sequence goes on from JAMXDD010000006.1 coordinate 38,271,778, forward strand.
CGCGGGGAGGAAGAAAAGAAAAATGGGCCGGTTCGGCTCTGCCCCGATCTGGTCCGACCATTTCTTTTTTATTTATCTATTTATTTATTTATTATCATTCTTTATTCATTTTTTTGAAATTTTAAATTCAATTTTTTTGAATTTTTTATTATTTATTATTATTTTTTTTAAAATTAACATTTTAATAGACATATTGACACAAATATGCCTAATTTCTACATGCAATGCATTTAAATAGAAATATTTTTGTTTTAGGAATTAAATAAATTTAACTCCTAAATTTTGTGTAATTAATTTTGGGCAAATTTAAAAATAGGTGTCAACAGTAATTTCATGAGATCTTGACTAAGTATTGCACAATTAAATGAGTCAAGATGAATATGATCAACAATAAGTAAAACCGAGTGTGAATATGATCAGATTATGATAATATCTAGGTTATCAAGTGCAGTTATTTTATCAAGCAGTAAATAAGTATGAGCACAGAGATAGAAAATTTTGCTCATAGAACTTATAGTGGTTCGGCTTAGGGTAATCCTACGTCTACTCTCCTACGTTGATAACTTACTAGCTGAATTCCACTAGAAAAATCAATGAGAAATTATAATAGTAAGTGCTTCTTAATACCAAGTACTTCTCCTCGCAGTTGGTGATGCTTACACACAAGCAAATAGGGCTCTTTATCTCACACCAATGCACTAACTATCACACTGTCAACACTTCTCAATTGATTACAATTGTAAGCTCACAGAAGACAATTAGAATTTGTAAAGTTCTCTCAAACTTTGGAATTATTTTCTTTCAATCTATCTCTCTCTTTAGCTCCTGGGTCTTCTTTTATAATCATCAGCCCAAAACTTCCTGGTGTGTAATCTTCTACGTGAATCAATCTCCATGCTAGCTGTTAGACAATTGACAAGAAGACTAGGGTAGCCATTGAGTTAGAACAATTAGAGATCCTAATGATTTGCCCACCCATACAAACAAATCTTTGTTTCCATAAGTGAAGTTCTTCAACTATAGAAAGAATCTTGCCTTCGGGATGATTACCAATCTATCAAGATATCTTGCATGATTAAATATTTCTACAAAGATAATCTTAAGATAGAATACTAATCAATACTTTCTTAAGATGGAATCCGTACTATATCATAAGCTGTAGAGATATGAGATTAAATATCTCAAAATAATGGTCTTGAAATATGTGACAAGATTGTCGCACAGGTAGAACAAGTATTCTGATAATATTCAACAATGCATTCCTCTATTGATATTCAAGTATATATTTGATATTGTACAGTATTTACCTTGCTGATATCCAGCGTCTTCCTTACTAATAGTCAGAGATGAAACCCTTGATAATATTCATTCAGAAATTTAGCTGATATTCAAATAGTTCACTTTCTGGTATTCATGCAGTTCATTAGCTTCAGGCTTCCTGAATATGATCAATTGTTCTTACCAAGATAGTTTAGCAATGATAGAAATTTAGATTCTGTAGACATGAAACCTTGTCTTTTCAAATCAATATGAATTTCCATTGCACTTGTTCACATAGGTCTTTTAGTCATAGAGAATCCTTTCAGCATGTATATTACCCGAAACATAAACACTTATCACATTTATCAAGTCCGACACAAACCATTAATAGTTTTGTCATCTTCAAAAAAATATAGGAGGTTTTCTCAATATTGTTATAACTTTGAAATCATTACATCTCTTTATCTTATAGTGAAGATCAGATTCCCCTAATTAGAATGATTAAAGTAATTTGATTTCCCATTTCCTTTCACAATTTGCAGGTTCTTGGTATAAAGAAGGAACTTTTCTAAATTAGTGTTAGAGTTGGAGTTGTCTATAGGCGGTCTTAATGTTACTAGTTCAATTAATTACATTTTTTTTGGGTCTATCCTACTCAAACTCTCAACTCACTTTTAGATTTTTGTCCTGTCTTTTTGTAGAGCGTGGGAGTCGAAACTCATATTTGAAACTAAACGTCCCAATCCCTGATCTCTCCTGAGAAGGAATACCCCACCTTCCCCTTCTCAAGTGGAAAGGGTGGCCATTGGGGCAAACTCCAGTAGTTATTCAATTGGTTACATGATCAGTGGACAATTTGGAGATTTTATTCCGTGCTTGAAGGGTACATATCTACTTCCAATGTTTACACTTTTAGTTATTGTAGATATATGATTTTTTTTTCACAAAATATATTGTAAACTTGGTACTTATTGAATTTTGTGTTAAAAAGTAAAACTAATACTTTCAGCATTCCTTATCTGTCGTAAATCTGACTTGCATTCGAATTACATAGACGTGTTGGACCAAAAAAAAAATTACATAGACGTGTGTGATTAAGCATCAAATTGTCTAGATTGAAGGCATCATAGTTTTTCCACATATTCCATTTTTGTTATATTTTCATGTTATTAATTTTAAAGAAACAGACCATCACTTGTTTGTTGATTATGTAAGACCAATCTCCTCCCCATAGTCAACGCAGGGGTCAGGTCATAAATGTTCTTTCTCTATTGATGGTCACAACATGACGCTGGTTGGAGTGGACGGAGCATACAATGACAAAACCAATGGTTGTCTCATATCTAATGATAGAACCTGAACAAACGATCAACGTATTAGTTGACGCAAATTAATCTACACGAAGGCATTACATGGCAGCTCAACGGTTTTCATGTGAAGACATGGATTTCTCTAAAGTTTCCCACCATGTTCCTACGGCGATCCTCTACTATAGTGCTGTGGCGATTTTCACACAACTGAAGAACACACGGTAGACGTCCCTCACAACGTGACGACAAGGATGTTCATCACAACTTCCTTCAATGGCGTGTCATGCCCAGATGATTCGTGTTATTTCAGTGATAACAAACTCGCCACAACTCTATATAACGTAAGTTGGGAGTGTACATCACAGATTTTCCCGATCTTCCTCCAGTTATGTATAATTTCACGGGATAAGATTTGTCGAGCAGTCTTGACGAGGCTGCCGAAGGGACAGCCGTAAAAGTGCTGAATTACAATGAAAGCTGTAGAGATAGTTTTCCAAGAGACTAATGTGTGGGAGGGATCAGCAAATCATCAAGTGCATATGCATGGATATAGCTTTTCTGTCGTTGAACTCGGCTAAGGAACTTTCAACAACGAGACAGACCCTGAAGTCTACAATTTGGTCGATCCGCCTAAAGTCAATACATTTGGAGTTCCTAAAAGAGGATGGGTTGCAATCAGATTCAGGGAAAATAATCCAGGTATTTCTTGTACACTTTTATTACTTATTTTCACGTAATTTAACGTATTTGGACCAAAATACAATTTTTTTATTAGAAAAAGAATTCCACGGCTAACATTTGAACATCGTACGTAGCAGGTGTTTGGTGTTGGCATTGTCACATAGGCCGACGTATGAGTTGGAGAATGAACATCGCTTTTATAGTGAAAAATGGGGATACGGAAGAGACAAGTATGAGGCCACCTTTTTCCTATGCGCCTTCTTGCATTGCATCGAAGGACAATTCCTTTGGTGAAACAGATCGGAATTTAAAAATTGACGTGTCATATACAACCATCGGGTAGAATCATTTGCCACCAGGTGACAAGTGCATGTTCATACTGTTGGATATGTTTGTTTGTAAAACAAACACTTAAGGTATTGTCCTTGTCCCACATAGGAAAGAAAGGAATGCTTTGGTCACTTTATCAGTGTAAAGTGGATTATACTATTTTGAAATAAGAAAATGGGCTAGTGGGCTAGACCCCACTATACCAGCGTCTTGGTCTTGCTGAAATTTAACCGGCGTTTTTGACGCGTTTATTAGACGCACTTAGCACTTTTGCGCTGCGCGCCGTGGACCAAAATTAACCTTAATCAACAATTCATTAATTTTTTTTAATTTTCGAAATGAATTTTTAATTAATTTATTTTACTCCTTTTAGCTTGTGACTGTTCGGACATAGTTTTCATTTGTGACTGTTCGGAAAAAAATCGTCCGTTTTAGGACACGAAAAGGTGTGTCCGAATTGCAAGTTCCGAATGCGAATGGTCATGTTCGAACGACGGTTATCACAAACGAAGAGTCATGTCCGAAATTTATTTTTCGGACATGAACAGGTGTGTCCGATTGTTTCACTTGTTATATATATATATGAAAGAAAAACACAGCTTTTGATCCGGTTATTGTTTTTTAGAGAGTTTAAGGAGATTTTCTGGAATTGCTATCCAAAAAATCTCACGTGACTTTGTTGTATCCTGAAGGGAATTTGCCAGAAACCTATAGCAACTTTGTGGGGCAAATTGATCCTAAAAGAAAGTGATTACATGCGCCTCAAAGTCCGATTAAATTTCGACTCCATTTCTTCCCGCATAATATTTTCCCAACAATTTTTAGGATCAATTTTCGCAACAATGGAGTCAGAATCAATCAAAGTGATGAATCGGGATATGGTCAAGTTGGATAGGTTCGACGGCAACAACTTCACACGATGGAAAGACAAGATGATGTTTCTTCTCACGGCCCTCAAGATCTCAAGAAGTTGAAAGGGTGACCAACGCGGAAGAAACGTGAAGAAGATTTACTACTATGTCGCGGACACATTCTGAATCGTTGTCCGATCGACTATATGACTTGTTCACGGAAATGAAGTCCGCTTAGGGAAATCTGGAATGCATTGGAGTTCAAATACAAAGCAGAGGAACAAGGTACAAACAAATATCTGATCGCTAAGTACTTTGACTTCAAGTTCTTTGATACTAAACCCTTCTAGAGCAAGTCCATGAACTACAAGTTCTAGTGAACAAAATTAGTGCTCTCAAAATCGACATACCGGAAGCATTTCAAGTTGGAGCAATCATAGCCAAACTGCCTTCAAGTTGGAAGGAATATGGGAAAAGGCTAATGCATAAGACGAGGACATAAATTTAGTTCAACTCCGAAAACATCTTCGCATTGAGGAAGAGTCGCGCTTGCCGAAAAATCTGGATTGTATGATACTAAAGTGAATGTCCTGTCGGGTAATGGTTTTCCGACCAAAGATCACCCGAACTTGAAACGCAAGAGAGAGCGGAATTTTAATAAGGTGCAAAAGAAGAAGAAGAAGGGAGCCTGTTTTATGTCTGGGGGCAAAGAGGGCATTTTGCAAGGGATCAGAGGCACCGCAAGAGTAATGCGTCAAAGAGAAGAAAATGCCAACACCAATTGTGAAAGCGGATGCTAATGCTTGTTGAAGAAAATTTTGTGGCCATGGTCACGAACATGTTTTCAAAATTGGATATTTCCGAGAAAGTTAAAGGTACTTTGGCCACGATTCATCGAAATCAACGATTGCTTCAATTTAAATCGAGTTGGTGGTTAGATTCTGGAGCAACGGTTCATGTATGTTCTCATAAGTCCGCATTCAAGCATTGGGATGCGACTTTGGATGCTGATCTTCGAGAGGTCCAAATGGCAAATGACAGTCTTGCAAAGGTCGATGGCAAAGGCTCCGTGATGTTAGACTTTACTTCTGGAAAGAAGCTTAAACTTCTTAATGTATTGTATGTACCCGAGATTAGGAGGAATTTAGTTTCTGTCGATTTGCTTTGTAAGAATGGATTTCGGGTGCTCTTTGAGTCCGACAAGGTTATCCTGTCGAAGAATGGGATTTTTGTGGGAAAGGGTTATGCCACCGATGGCATGTATCAGTTAAGTCTTAATAAGATTGAATCTTCTGTTTATGTTGTCGACTCTTCTTATTTATGGCATAGTAGGTTAGCACATTTAAATTTTCGCTATTTAAATAATATGAAAAAATTGGACTTGATCAATTTTAATGGTGAATTAGATAAATGTGAAGTTTGTGCTAAGTCAAAATTAACGAAGAGGCCTTTTCCAAGTACAAACAGAAATTCGAATTTATTGGATTTAGTGCATAGCGATATATGTGAATTCAATGGAATGCTAACTCGTGGTGGTAAAAGGTATTTTATTACCTTTGTGGACGATTACAGAGGTACTTATATGTCTATCTCCTAAGATCAAAGGATGAAGCTTTTACTATGTTTAAGAAATACAAGGCCGAAGTAGAAAATCAATTGGAAAGAAAAATTAAAGTTCTACGTTCGGATAGAGGTGGTGAATATTTCTTAAATGAATTTTCATTATTTTGTGAAGAACATGGTATTATTCATCAAACTTCAGCACCATACACTCCACAACAAAATGGTATGGCTGAAAGAAAAAATAGATCATTAGGAGAAATGATTAATTGTATGCTTTCGAATTCAAGGCTACCAATTAATCTATGGGGAGAAGCATTACTTACTGCATGTCATATCCATAATCGAATACCATCCAAGAAGAGTAACGCAAGTCCATATGAATTGTGGAAGGGTAAAGCCAAACTTGTCATATCTTAAAGTGTGGGGGTGTTTGGCTTATTACCGAGTACCAGACCCTAAAAGAACAAAGCTTGGTCCTAGGGCTATTAAAAGCATTTTCCTTGGATATGCTGAAAATAGCAAAGCTTATAGGCTTCTTGATTTAGAATCAAATGTCATAGTGGAATCTAGAGATGTTGAATTTTTTGAGAATAAATGTTCTACAGATTTTGGAATTATTGAAAATAATAATTCAAGATCTATAGAAGTACAAGTAGATTCTAATGAAAAGGAAACAAATGATTCCAAAAATATGACCGAACCAAGAAGAAGTACTAGAGCGAGAAAATTGAAGGACTTAGGTCCTGACTTTGTTACTCATGTTTTCCTTGTAGAAGGAGACAGAAATAATAACGTGGTAAATCAGTATCATTTATTATTAAACTTAGAAGACGATCCTAAAAGCTTTAATGAAGCAATGTCTTCTAGAGATGCTTCTTTTTGGAAAGAAGCTATAAATGATGAAATGGACTCAATTATGTCCAATAATACTTGGGTATTAGCTGATTTACCAGAAGGATCGAAACCTATTGGGTGCAAGTGGGTTTTCAGAAGAAAGTATAATTCTAATGGTTCTATCCAAGCCTTTAAGGCTAGGTTAGTGGCCAAAGGATTTAGGCAAAAGGAAGGAATAGATTATTTTGACACGTATGCTCCTGTAGCACGTATAACATCTATTCGAATTTTATTTGCTTTAGCATCCATTTATGATCTCTACGTTCATCAAATGGATGTTAAAACCGCTTTCTTAAATGGAGATTTAAATGAGGAAATTTACATGGAACAACCGGAGGGTTTTGTTCTTCCTGGAAATGAAAGGAAAGTATGTAAATTAATTAAATCTCTTTATGGGCTTAAAAACAAGCTCCAAAGCAGTGGCATGAGAAATTTGATTCAATCATATTGTTGAATGGTTTCAAACATAATAGTGCCGATAAGTGTATTTACTCTAAGTTTACTAAAGACTATGGCGTCTTGGTTTGCTTATATGTTGATGATATGCTTATTTTCGGAACTAATATGACTGGAGTAAACGAGACAAAGAAGTATCTAATGTCCAACTTTAAAATGAAAGATTTGGGTGAAGTAGATACTATCTTAGGCATCAAAGTTAAAAAACATAGTGGGGTTATTCATTGAGCCAAGTAGACTACATTGAAAAAATGTTGAATAAGTATAAACATCTTGGTTTTAAAGAAATGAGTACTCCATTTGATGCCAATGTGAAATTAAATTATAATTCTGATAGGGCAGTAGCACAACTTGAATATGCTAGCGCTATAGGGTCGTTAATGTATGCGATGCATTGTACTAGACCTGATATTGCCTTTTCCGTGTGTAAGTTGAGTAGATACACTAGTAATCCGAGTATGGAACATTGGAAAGCTATTACTAGAATTTTTGGCTATCTTAAGGGAACCAAAAATTTGGGTTTGTTTTATAGTAATTATCCGGTTGTACTAGAAGGATACACCGATGCTAGTTGGATTACAAGTGTAGGAGATAAACATGCCACTTCTGGTTGGATTTACACATTAGGAGGATGTGCTATATCTTGGGCGAGCAAGAAACAAACTTGTATATCTCACTCGACGATGGAATCAGAATTTATTGCTTTAGCAGCAGCTGGAAAAGAGGCCGAGTGGATTAGGAATTTGTTGTTGGACATCAAATTGTGGCCTAGTCCTATGCCTCCCATTTCTATCCATTGTGATAGTCAGGCTACTTTGGCAAGAGCATATAGTAGCACTTATAATGGTAAGTCTAGGCATATTAGCCTAAGGCATGAGTACGTGAGACAATTGATTCAAGATGGTACCATAACAATTGTCTATGTGAGGTCAAGCAAGAATCTGGCTGACCCTTTTACAAAGGCACTACCAAGAGAGGTAGTAAAAATGAGCTCAAAAGAAATGGGGCTTAAACCCTTTATTAAAATCACCAGTAATGGTAACCTGACCTGATACTAGCATATCACTAGTTATATGGTTTAATAGGTAAAAACAAGTTACTGAGAGTGATTGTTGGATACTGACATTAGCCCCAACGAGAGGAGTCAGTATCGTCTGTTACGTTTCAGAGGTTGAATTATATTCTTAATGAAGTATAATACAATTATGTATCGTGTTCATCAGTAACAGAAACACGTGATGAATACTTCACCTATATGAGCTTAGAAGTGGTGCCGCTTCTTACGAAAGATAGGGTTGCTTTCTAGAGAGCTCATGAAAAGGTACAAGCACAAGGCCATAACAGTGCTAAGTAAATTATAAACTTCTCGTTGAAACAAGAGATTGGTATATGTGCGGTATGTCCGGTTCTATTACTAAGAGTACCGAGTTTAAAGCCAGCAGCTACTCGTGACTTTGATAGAACTTTGAGATACTTGCACTAAATGCAGGTTTAACTCGAAAGAGACCTTCATGTATGTATACTGATCTCATGGAAATTTGGCTGTGTTTTATTTTTTTTTAATTTCAAAATTTTGTTTTACAAACAAAGTGGGGGATTGTTGGATATGTTTGTTTGTAAAACAAACACTTAAGGTATTGTCCTTGTCCCACATAGGAAAGAAAGGAATGCTTTGGTCACTTTATCAGTGTAAAGTGGATTATACTATTTTGAAATAAGAAAATGGGCTAGTGGGCTAGACCCCACTATACCCGCGTGCGGGTGCGCGAGTAATTGCGCGTTTTTGACGCGTTTATTAGACGCACTTAGCACTTTGCGCTGCGCGCCGTGGACCAAAATTAACCTTAATCAACAATTCATTAATTTTTTTTTTAATTTTCGAAATGAATTTTTAATTAATTTATTTTACTCCTTTTAGCTTGTGACTGTTCGGACATAGTTTTCATTTGTGACTGTTCGGAAAAAATCGTCCGTTTTAGGACACGAAAAAAGTGTGTCCGTTGCAAGTTCGAATCACGAATGGTCATGTTCGAATGACGGTTATCACAAGCGAAGAGTCATGTCCGAAATTTATTTTTCGGACATGAACAGGTGTCCCGATTGTTTCACTTGTTATATATATATATGAAAGAAAAACACAGCTTTTGATCCGGTTATTGTTTTTTAGAGAGTTTAAGGAGATTTTCTGGAATTGCTATCCAAAAAATCTCACGTGACTTTGTTGTATCCTGAAGGGAATTTGCCAGAAACCTATAGCAACTTTGTGGGGCAAAAATTGATCCTAAAAGAAAGTGATTACACGCCTCAAAGTCCGATTAAATTTCGACTCCATTTCTTCCCGTACAATATTTTCCCAACACATACAGTGTCTCTATCATTTCAACCATCGATCCAAGCGAAAGTGTGTTTGGTTCTAAAATTTATAACGAAATATATGAACAATTAAGATAGTTAAAACACTCACGGAATAGTACCAGAGAATTCCCCATATGCAAACATCATTATAAGATGATCAATTAATCATTACATGGGTGTAATTGTTACACTAACCTGTATCTAGTGTAGGCAAAAAAATACAATCATAACACAAACACAGCGGATAAATTGCAATCTCCAGCTATAGTTGTCCAAGAATAAGTCTTTGATGATGTACTGAAGATGCATTAGATTGAACCCCGTACGAACAAGGGAACAAACCATTCATATTGGTACAACTTACGTGGTACTTTGTGTCTTCCAATCTATGTCTCAGGAACTTTTGAAAAATCCTTAGACTAATGGAGAATCACAGTCGGATTTATGGGCTAAGATTAAGGACCTAGTTACCTTATTTCACATGAAACTGATTAATAACTCTTCCTTCGAGAGAGCGTAAAAAATGCAAATGTTATCTATGAGTCCTTGAAGATTGAGTTTGGCTATTTACTATTGCAACACTCGATATCACCTTTTTAGTTGGAAGCACACATTAGAAATCCGATACATTTACATGCGGGCATATCGCTAAGATAAGCTAAAGTACGACCCTATCAACATATCTAGTTTAACTCATATTCACTCAAAAGTTTAGTCAATGAATTATAAAACAACTTATATTAACTGTTACACACCACGGCAATTCTCCAGTGTGGGACTTTCGAACACAACTCATATGTATATTTCAACCATCTCCTCCTCATGTGTAAAATCAATGTTAAGTCCGCTTCCTATTAATTCATGTATCATTCTGCATCAATATGTCTTGTTGACCGCAATAACAACACGTTGTTTATGAGATTCCTTCTGTTATGAAATTGACGCAGAAACTAGCAAGGATCTTACAATTTAAGTCAATGCAAGAAAACTAGAAATATCAACAATGAACAATGAAGGACACCAAAGATTTACGTGGTTCAGTCCGAGTGTCAGTACCTACATCCATGAGGAGAGCCAGCAGCAAATAATTTACTAATAATTAGAGAATCAGAATTACAATGTATTTCCACGCCTAAATTATACCCAAGCTCAATTAAATGTAAACAAACTCACAACATAAATCAACGGATTTTCAAGCTCCAACCAAGTGAGATGTCTTCATATGGCTAGAAGTGAGAATGCATTGCTTGCTTTTTTTCTTCTCTATGTGGCATCTACTCACACGTGAAGGACCCACTGGCAACTGAGAGCGCGTTTGGTAATCATTCTGTTCTCAAAAGAATTTCTGCTAAAAAATGATTTTTTTATTCTATTCCCCGAAACAATTTTTGAGCATTTGAAGGCATTTGATAACTGCCCAAAATTTATATTCCTCGAATTGAAAAGGAATAAAAATTCGTTTGATAATTACCAAAATTTTTTTTGTTATTAATATTTCGAATTTTTTAAATATTTCTTTCTTTTTCTTTCTTCTTCTTCTTCTTCCTTGGCCCATGGCCCGCGATCGACCACAGGCCAGGGCCGGCGAGAGTCGTGGCCCTCACCAGCAACAGGCTAGGGCTAGACCCTCGCGTCTTGAGCTAGGGTTGCTCGCGGCCTCGGCAAGAGCCACCCTCTTGCCCTTACCAGATCTGGCAAGCCCTTGCCTATGGTTGATGTGACATTCCGAATTTCGACCCATTTTTTGGATTCATAAAACGCGTAATTTGTCAGTGTACTTATAGTAAAATCTCGCCCGAGAACTGATCACTCTCGGTTATTATTTTTAAATTAGAGATTTCGCTAGAATCGCACTCGATCGAATTTTTGTCGTTATTAAGACCCCGAACTTGGCAGTCGATTTTTGGGAATTTCAGGATGAAATAAATTGGACGGTGTCAATATTAGTGTGGCCAGTATCGAGATTGTCAGGAATAATGGAAAAATGAGAGTTTTTGACCTGGTGCGAATTTGGACTAGTAGACCTCCCTTGTTATAGTTTGGATTAATTAATTTGGCCTTTGTCCCTTTTTATGTGGGAGGTCTATTTAGGACCGGTAGACCATTTTCGGTTTTGAATTTGGATCACCGGGTCGCGTTTATATTTGAATGTTCAAATTATTTCTTCTCTCTCTCTCTCTCTCTCTCTCTCTCTCTCTCTCTCCTCCCCATTTTCTGTCGATCTTTCCCTCTCTACCATCTGACTTCCCCCACCCACTCCTCTCTCTTTTCTTTTCCCCTTTTTCTTTTCTTTTCTCTTTTTCCTTTCTCCCTTTTTCTTCTTCTCCTTCGCTGGTTCACCCTTCCCGAACAAGCATTGATACTGTGCTTCTTCTTCTTTGCCCGACCGTGGCTTATCCTCATTGTGACCACCGTCGCTTCCACTGCATCCGCCACCCCAGCTTCCCCTTCCACCGCCACCGTCACCGCCGAACACCCCCTGGTCTCTCCTCCCTCCTGTTCATGCTGACGATAGCTCGCCCGCCCGCCCCTCCCCCCTTGCCCCGTCGTCCCGATTCATTTCTTTCTACCTTGACTCCGCCCGGCCACCTAAGGCCTTGTGGCGCCACCCCGGCTGCTACATGACCCCCTTCTTCCCTGTTTTTCTCTCCCCCGAAGCCTCCCCTGTTCTAGACCTCTCCGGCCCCTTGCGCGCCTAGTCCCGCCGCGCGCATCCGCCCGGCCGTCGCCGCCGCTCCGTCCACCACCGGCTAGTCCCCAGCAACCTTGCCCAGCCATCGACAGCCCTTCCACCCCCAAGCCATCACTCCTCTCTCTCTCTTCCTCCTTTGTTTGGCCTTAAGGTCCCTCGCCCTTGGGCCTTAGAATCCGCCCCCACGGCATCTACGCCGCCGTCGCCGCCTCACCCAGCCTCGACCAGCACCACTCGGCCGCCCCACCTCTCTCTCTCGCCCTCCCAATCGCCATGACCAGCCGCCCCTCCGCCTAAGCTCTCGCCGTTCGCCGGAGTCGCCGCCACCGTTACTATTCCGGCGAAGGACCGCCGCTGTCGCCGCATGTTCGACTCAATTCGAAGCTTAGGACACCCGGTGAGTTTGACCCTAAACCCTAATTAGGATTATTTGCATTTTTAGACAAGTTTAGAGGTTAAATTAGGGTAAATTAGGGGTTAAATCATGGAGATAATTAAGGGTTGGTTTTGTGGTGTTTTTGGTGACTAAGAACGATTATTTAATTGAGGTTTAGCAGCCGTATAGTGCTGAGATGTGGTGAGTCTAAGTGCCAACATGTGGCCAGAACGATGGACTTAGTGAATGAAATTAATAGGCTGGGTGGCGACTATTTTGGTGGCTGATTAGATGGACGATTGGGGAGTCTAAAGGAGCATTTTGATGACAATTATCGACCTAGAATTTGTAGTATAGTGGCTGGCCACGATGGATTTGATTTAGGCGAGGCGCGATGGAATTGAGGCTTAGTTGTGTAATTGGCGAAATTGAAGGATAGACTGAGTTAGGGATTGAATTGTCTCTAATTGGGAGTGATTTGGCAATGCCATAACATGTTTAGTGTGGCTAAGAACGGAGTGGCTTGGCGGGCCCTGATTGCGTGGTATTATGTGGATCGGCTTATGTGGCTGATATGTGTGAACGGTGTATCGTGCACGAGTGCTTGAATTGATTTCTATGATTGCACTAATTTGTGATTGGGTATATTAGAAATGTGGATGATACATATTGCGCGTCGAATTGAACAAGTGGTATAGTATTATTAAATACTCTTTGAGAAATGCGTGAATGCCCAAGTGTGATTATTGCAGTCATGGATGTGTATCATGAGCATTGGCACGACATGTACATTTATAAGCGTGCCCAAGTGACATATGCATTGTGATCACCTAAAATGCCCTAATGCATTTTACGCGGGGTTCAGATAAAAATTAGTGCTTGTGAATGTGTGATCACAATAAACCCCGTTTTATGCGGGGTAGTGAACTCGTCCCGAGGCGTGTTACGGCGGGGCGATGCCCGGTTTACGGAAGATGACCAACCTGATCGTTTACGCGGGTAATGTGTCATGAGCCTGATGCGTTTTACGGGCGGGCGAAGATCGATCTCGGTAATAGACCTGATCGTTTACGCGGGTCGGACCTGATCGTTTTAACGCGGGTCGGAGGAGGAATTGGCAAATGGCAGAGTGCTAGTATGCAAGTGTGCGATAATGCATTGATGATGCATGAGCATGAGTGCGAACATTAGCATATGCATAACATGTGTCGTGACATAGAGATGCGGGTGTATGTGCCGTGATTAAATTCTGTGGCGGGATTGTTATTATTCTTTTAATGCCTAACCTGCAAGGTCAAGTAAGTTCTAGATTCGGGCCGAGGGCCTGAGTCATTTACAGTTTAGACTGTGTGCTGTTTGTTTAGTACTTGTCAGGAGGTGCACGTTAGCCTAGTTTAGGTTTAGGGAATTACTCGCTGAGATTTATTCTCACGGTTGTTGAAAACCGATTTTTCAGACCCCCAGCCTTGAGGATGGAAGGCGTACCGATGCGTTTTTGGGAGGAGCCCCGGCTAGTTGTAGTGCCTGAACCTGAGCACAACCACTTACCGCTTTTTGTCAGTAGTGGCCTTGACCTGCTTTTGATTTTTGAAGTTTGGGTTGTATATGAATATTGTAAAGGTTCTCCCTGGCGATGCAAGTGCGTATTTGTTTTTATTGGTGGTTATACGGCTATCCTTGGTTATGTGAATTATTGTTCGGGTGTTTGTTATTTCTGCTGTGCTTTGTTCTCTATCGTTTAGGTGTTGGGTCGGCGATCACGGACGTCGCTTTCGTCGACCTCTGCGAGGATGTGGGCGCCTTGAGAAGTGCGGGCGTGACATCCCCATTTGATTTAATGTCGAGCAAGGTCAGCTCGGTCCGATCCGATCGAGCTTGGAGTGATAAGGAGGCGATGACCTTGGGTAACCCGATTAGGGGTGATCTAGGTGTGCTATGTGTACCTCCTTATTGCTTGTGTTTGGTAAATTCTCGGAGAAGGCGATTTTGATTTGGCTCTTGGTGGCGCGAATCGATAGTCGACGATGAGCCGGCAGCCGGCGACATTGGTGGAGGCCCCAAGGGCCTTCCTTGGGGCCGATCTGGGTTAGCCGGGATAGCCAATTTTGGCCCCGCGGTGTCCCCAGCGATTACGTGTTTGGTCGGTCCCAACCGACCCGGATCGACAGATCCGACCGGATTCGTTGACTTCGGGTCCGTCCCAACCGACCCGGATCGACAGATCCGACCGGTTAATACTCGGGTCGGATCCGTTGACCCGGGTCGAACCGATCCGACCCGGATCCGACCCGTTTGTTTTATATTATATTATTTTATTTTATTTAAAAAAATTTTAAAAAATAAAAAAGGTATTTCTTTTCCTTTTTCTTTTTACTTTTTTAAAATTTTAAAAAAAATTCAAAAAAATTATTAAAAAATTTTAAAAAATTGAAAAAAAGTTTTTTTTCTTTTTCTTCTTTTTCTTTTTCCGTATTTAGGTTTTTTAAAAAAAATTAAAAAAAACTTAAAAATTAAAAATTTCTTTAAAAAATATATATCGTTTTTAATTTCTTATTTCTGTTTTTTTTACGAAAAAATTTATAAAAATTAAAAATTATAAAAATTATAAAAAAGTTTCTTTTTATTTTCTTATTTCGTTTTTTATCTCGATTTTTTTTTCGAAATTTTTTTTTTGCATGACTTATTTGGGTGTTCTAATCCTTTATAATTATGCATGTTGTTGTTTTATTTAAATTAAACAAGTCTGAAATCGCGTGATAATATGTTGCATGTTTTTTTATTACCGTTGTGTTGTTAGTATGCATGTTTTTAATACAATAGCTTGGTGTGTTGTATTTTGAATGTCATCTGACTCATCTAGAATTAGAACCCTAGAGCTGCATATCTGCATGACCGCTGATCGTTTCTGATTATGCACTCGCTTGATCACCTCACATGTTAGGAGAAAGATCCTAAAATCAGTCCAAACTATCTGACAAATGTTTTTAAAAAATGAACAGGGTAAAATGGTATCGAAAGGGTATTAGTTATTCAACTAGTGTAACCAAGTCCCTGGATTCAATTAATCTATGGTTCGTAGGAATAGGGTGATCCTCCCGTTACCCTATTTGAGTTTCTAATCGACCTACTCCAAATCGATTAGTGGCGACTCCTTGATGTAAACCATTTGCATATTAAATACGTAAACCCTAAGTCGCGATATGATATGGGCTTGGGAGAGCCCGAGTTAAGTCCTGAACCTAGACTTAGCACGTACCAGGCGAGCCCCCTGGTTTCTTGCATGTTGTCCAAAAAGAGGGCTCGGGAGTTCGGTCGCGAAAGACTGGCGACTCAGCTGGGGACTTGCGTTTTTAAAAATGGACTTAAGCCAAATTTTTACCCTGTTCAAAATAATTTTTGTTTGGCAGCAAGGACTCCAGGTATGACCCTGACAATGAGGTGTTATTTGTTCTTGCAGGTTCGAATTGATTATTTGTAAATTGTTAAGCATGCTTTAATGATTTAGCACTACATTGTTGCACACACAACCACGTTGCCGAACCTGGGCCGCGATAGGACATTTTAGGATGGTGTTAAAAAAGATACGACCTCGAACGCGAGCCCGCGATGTAGAGGTTGCCTTTCTTTTCCCCGAAATTTATTTCTAAAAAATTGTAAAGAAATATCTTTAGCCGCTATTCGTGTGACTATGAGATATTCCTTTCGATTTGGCCGAGATTAAAAGGACTTGACACCAACGCGAGACTGCGACGGTCAGGCACCTTTTAATTTCACTTTGCTAAGCCGGTCTAAAATAGAAATCGAACCTTACTCCTCATGTGTATGTTGTTGTGATTGCCATGGTTCAAGGAAAGGTATATATTCTATCCCTTCTCATTTTATTATGCAGCCTACTAATTCAATTGACTTGTTATTATTAGGCCACCCGTTGATTACATTCTATACACGATGGGAAGAACTAATGCCCAATTTGTCCCCGCTCTTAAAAAATTTCTGGCGCGGTGGGATTGACAAGACAAGAGATACGCTTATTCCGGAGCTTATTCATAAAAATAAGCAGCTCCGAGAAGACTCTAGCTTTCCCATCGTTTATAAAATGAGCATCCGGGAAGGGCCCCCTTTGTATTAAAACCCCCTTTTTGTATATTTCCCTAGTATTTATGTTTAGGGGTTTTGGTTTTCTTCCCTAAAAGTGTTTTTGGGTTGTACTAATGTTAATATAACTCGGGCCACTTTTTATGCTTTAAATAAAAATTTTTGCCCCTTAAAGACACCATCGAGGCCTTCGGCCCAGTGGTATCCGAGGATGTAAGCGTCACGGTCCGAGGCAACCGGGGTTCGAACCCCGGGGACGCCGCCTGTAATGATGATATTAATAAAAACCCTTTTTGCTTATTTTTTTTCTTTGCAAATAAAGAAAATATGTGATAATAATATGACTAGGTCATAAAATGATTATTTATCAGGCATTATACTTATTTATTTCAACATTTTCACAGGTAGTTAAAAAATGGCCGAAGAAAACGTCCGTCTCAATGCTATGGAGGACGAAATGAAGCTGGTCCTTAACGCGATCCAAAATCTCACAAAGCAGGTAGAATCCATTCAGAGCAAGCTCACGCCCACGCCTGCAGCAGTTGAGGTGATATTACCACCACTATCTACTGGAAAAGATAAAGCCTCTGCTAGCGACAGCCAAATGCCTCCGCTAGAAGATGATCCGCTTCCCCTTGCTGTCAAAAAGGCTGATCCTGAAGATGTACCAATGATAGAGCAGGACAAACGCCTTGCAAAGGTCAAGGAGATGTTGAAGCAACTACAAGGCCCACAGCATGCTATCCCACTCGACCTGTCTATATACAAACGGGTCAAAATACCAGAAAAGTTCAAGATGCCAGAATTTGAAAAATATGATGGCACATCATGCCCCAGACATCGTTTGCACATGTATCATATGCGAATGACTCAATGTACGTTGACAATGAACCCCTCATGATTCAGACTTTCCAGGCAAATCTGATGGGATCGGCTTTGACATATGTCCAAAGATGTGGACACTTTTAAATGGTGGGATGATGCCGCTGATGCATTTCTCAAGCAGTATCAATTCAACCTCGATATCACTTTCACTCGTGACAATCTGGAGCGCACTGAAAAGAATAAGAGTGAATCCTTCAAGGAGTACGCCACTCGATGGAGAAATCTAGCTGCTCAGGTTACCCCACAACTCGCTGATCAGGAACAAGTGAAGTTGTTCATAAACTCGCTTTCGTACGAATACAGACACCGACTGGTTGGTGCCACTTTGCTGAATCCCTTAATCGTCTTGTTCCTGTGGGCGAACGAATTGAAATGGGATTATGTGAGGGATGGTTCACAGACCCCAATTCCACAAACAAGAAACTCAGCGTGAAGAAGGAGAAAGAACTCCTGACAGATGCGGATGTTGCATACACTCAAATCGTTCGTTCTTCCCCAATGGTTCAGATGAACAGAGGATAGAAACCGGCCTCAGGCTGCAAGTCACCCCAAAAGCAAAATAACAAAAAGCAGTTCACGCCACTTCCTTTGCCGATGTCTCAGATCCTGCCTATTCTCCTGGAAAAGAGGTTGCTTGCTAAAGAGCCAAAGCGTGAAAATCTTGAGCATTTCCCCAGCTACGACCCCTCTAAGGCATGTGATTATCATTTGGGTGAAACGGGACATTTTGTCGATGACTGTGTGGTCCTGAAAAATAAGGTTTAGAAATTGTTGGATGCAAAAATGTTTTCATTCCGCAACGCACCATCCAAGCAAGCAGGAGGCGCAGATATCGTCATTGAGTAAACTGAAGACTCAATTTTCCTCCCTTAGAATAAAGGCATATTTAATAGTTTGAACACTCCCATGTGGGAGCTTTTCTTACTTTCTAAAGTCTCAGCTGTCTTTTAAGATTTCAGTTTTCTAAATTTGTAATTATGCTTGGAATTTCAGTATTGTATTTTCCATTCCAACAAATGTAATTCGCCTGAATTATTCAAAAGAATTACAAATGTTTTGTTTTGAGGGCTTAAGGAAGTATCCCAAACCGGCCCGTTGATGATATCCAGTCATATAAAGGAAAGTATTCTGAGGCCCGGGCTTCCTCGTGCTTCCTTGTTTTTAAGCTTTTGAAAATAAAACAAACGTTTTGTCATTTTTCAAACGGACAAAAAAGAACGGTGGTGTAAAAACATGCATGCTCACAACCCTGTTTGTTTTTTTTCTAACTCGTTCACTTCATGTTTCAGAGCATACTCCTTTTTGATTTGTTATTACAAAAGGGACATTTGGAAATGACACAAATTGAAGAGCACATTAGACCCTGGTGATGCTAGCGGACCAACTAATCTGATAGGGGCAATCCGAGCAAAAATCATTCAATCTTCAAATGAAACATGGGGCAAATCTCATTACTGCCAATGGGTGACATCAGCCCCACAGAGTCAAAGAAATGCTTAATTGGGAAAGTAGACTAGGGGGCATGTAATCCCCCAGTCCGTAAAAAAGAGTGTATTTCGTTCCTAAAGTTCATTCACTTTAGCTTAGAAATGACACATTCTTTCCTTTTATGTAGGGCAAATTTGAATAGAGATCCTGTGCAAGCAACTGGAAAGAACTTTGCATATGACAAGATAGAGTCAATTCTAGTCTCACCAATCATGGAGGTCTTGACGTTAGTCATGCCCACATCGGTCAAAGACCTTTAAAGTAGAGATTAGCTTTGCTGCGAAGATCCCCATGCAAGCAATTGCACATGCCCTGTGCATGTCGGAAATCGAGGATTTTCGAGAAATGCCTCAGCATACCAGAACCGCGTTGGCACAGCATCCGCCGACAATAGGACTTTTCAACTGGAGGCACCCCTAATTATAGAGGATCTCATTCGAGCTTCGAGACCAAGAACATGGAGAAGCAAATTGAGGTAGAGAAGGCTGAATAAAGTAAAAAGGAGAAAAGACTCTGCTAGCTTTGAAGGCAAAATGGGAGAGCGGTAATCTGTATCGTTCTCAATTTACCTTCAATCCTCTCATTGCTAACATAAGCTCCTGTTCTTGTCAGAAGAGAATTATCAACATCCGAGAAAACTCGAGGAGTTGTCAGTCGAATCTCCAATGAATGGAATCGCGAAGGGTAATGTTGTATCGTTTCCAATTCCTACCCTTTAAAAAGCCCATTCATTAACACGATCTTTCTTATTACCTTGCAGGTATGCCTCACCATCCCAGCATAGGTAAGTATCCCTTTTCCTAAATGAACTTTTCTCATAAAAGTAAAAAGAAACAAGAAGGAAGAAATAATTAAAGAAAATATATACTTTTCTTCCTCAAGTGCATTACATGGAAGGGACTCTTGTACGATAATTTTACTTGTTTAAATTCACCAATTCCCTGTGAAAATTTTGACAATTCGACAAGCAGTGTCGAACTACTCTAATGTATTGAACAAGGTGTATCAGGATGATGAGAGGCAACCCTTGGGCTATACACATTTTCACGTACCAAACTCTTGCAAGATGAGTGAAAGAGTCTCATTTCTACAAGGTAAAGGGATTTCTCGCATAAGGTACGGTAACCAAAGTGACGGGAGGGCAGTTCATTTCTTTGCCCCATACATTACCATTGATCCTTTACCTGACCATTTTTGAGCCTGCATACTCAGAGGTTCCTTTCAAATTACCCCTGTCAAGAACCATCCCACATTGGGGCAGCTTGAGGTGTATTAGCCTCACAGGATGTATTCAAACTCAGAGGAAACAAGAAAAACATCCCTTCTTTTCGGTCATTGCCCCATGGCTTCAACCTCGCTGTTTTCATGGAACCCGTGATCCTCGATGGAGTCCTTCAAGACAAACACACCATCGACGGCCGAATAGTCGAGACTAAGAGGGCTTTGTCAAGAGAGAAGTAGCAAACTAATACCTGTCCAGAATACCAATGATCTTATTGATAACAGTGATGTTTTCACTGAGCAAGATAAGAAGGATGGAGAGTTTGTAATATCTAAAACTTTTTAGGATCATCAGCCACAACAACTCGCACAAGGTGAAAAGATGAATAGAAATTTTTTTGCTCTCGCTTACCTTAATCTTTGAGTGTTTTTATTGCAAATGAACTCTCGCCATAATTTAAGTGCCCCGGGATGACGAAGAGCAATTCTTTTTCTATCCCATACACTTATATCCCTTGCTAGCCCAATTGAGATGGCAATTTCATTTCGTACGAACCTAATTGGTGATCATCTCCCACACTGGGGCAAGGCAAAAGTCACCACAGTTTGAGCGTCATGGTTTCAAGTACCGAATGAAGATGAAGACTCCAAGAGCCTAAAAATATGGTTCTGTCCAATCTTGTTTAGGCTAGTCCTAACAACACCAAGAAAAAAATGCTGAAAAATAGGGGCATGAAAAAGCAGTGTACCTGGTAAAAGCAAGGCCAATGCCCATGAATAAAAAAAAAAAAAAAAGAAAGAAGAAAAACGATGACAAAGATGAAGAGAAAGGAGTCCCTAATTTCTAGGTGACTGCTATGAAAAACAACGAAGTTTTAGCTGAGGAAATCTCTGAGTATGATAAAATGCTCTCAAATATCTCAAAGTTATTAAGTGGTGGAGAATAGACAACCCTAAAGATTTTAGACTTGAGTTCTCCTTTGATATAAATTCCTACTTTAGGAACTCTATCTTGGCAAAGATCTGCTACATGACAGATCAAATGGTGTCCAGGAAAATGCTTGACACAGAAGCTCATCAGGGAAAAACTATTAAAAATGTTAAAACACAAGATCACCCGGGGAATCTTTCAAAAGGATCCTGATGGTGGAGAAGAAGACTGGTGACAATGCCAAGAGGATCACCAATTCTCACCTTTACACACATTTTTGAGCCCAATGATCATTTTGTTTCTCAACCCATAAACCAAACCCATGTACATCCCTCATGAAGTCTCTTCTGACTGGGACACTTGAATTAACACGGGATTTCAATTGTTTATAAACAACGCTCAAGGAAGTGCGAGCAAGACTATTTTTATCTCGTTTTGCAGGGTTCTTGACTTGTAAACCCAGAGATAATTGCAGAATATTTTATTTCATGGCTTTGACTTGGACAGTCACCTTT
Organism: Syzygium grande; assembly: GCA_024733475.1. NCBI lineage: Eukaryota > Viridiplantae > Streptophyta > Magnoliopsida > Myrtales > Myrtaceae > Syzygium > Syzygium grande. The sequence goes on from JAMXDD010000006.1 coordinate 38,293,681, forward strand.
GTTAAACCATTGACCAAGCCTACATTACGACCCTAAAGAAGACCTCTCGGATTGGTAGTGTCGTACCGCTTGCGAGAAAATTCAGACCCTTGTTGATATGATAGCGGTCAAATTGAGTGTTTTCGATGTTCCTGCATTAATGGACGGGACAAACAACCCTTTTCAATGAGAGCGAGTGGAAAGTCTCTCTGACTGAAAGTCACTCGTTCATCATCTCGAGAAAGTCCACCTTTGCGGAAAAATTGTCTTGATTAACCCTCGGTGGATTTTCGGTGATGCAAACATGGTAAAATCACCTTGCATGAACATTCAAAAACACACTTTGGAATAGCCCAGCTTGTCTATCTTTGATGAATGCATGCATGTTTGTGCTAATCATCTTTGACGGCTCAGAGTTTTAATCCCCAGTGATAAAATACAAAAATTCGGACATTGGAAAAGCCCTCATTATCATCTCAAGAGAGATGCCCCCGAAAAAGGTTGGTTATTCAGCAGATGATACATCAAACCTCCGGGAACGTGCCTAGGTAAGTACATTCTACCCTTACCTGATTTCAAAATCATCAGATTTCTTTTCAAACTACTTATAAGGTAAACCGGGTGTTTCTTTGAAAAAGAAAAGCATCTTGACTAGACGGTCAAGATATTTCGTACAACATTCAAAAACAACCTCAGTTGTTTATTTCTCCGATGAATACATATGTGTTTGCACAAAAAAAAACTTGTCTGACAGGAGACATGCCTTTAAGAGGCAGGAACGTATCCAGGTAAGTATATTCTACTCATGCCTGGTTCCAAAAATCCATGTATTATGGTACCCTTTGAACATTGCACTAACCCCTCTGTTCACCCTTGTCACGACCGAACTCCCGAGCCCTTTTTCGAATGACACGCTGCAGTGCGGGGGGCTCGCTTGGTGCGTCTTAAGTCTAGGTTCGGACTTAACTCGAGCTCTCCCAAGCCCATACCATATCACGACTTAGGGTTTAAATTTTTTTAATATGTAAGTGATTTACATGCGGGAGTCGCCACTAATCGATTTGGGGTAGGTCGATTAGAAACCCAAATAGGGTGACGGGAGGCTCACCCTATTCCTACGAACCCGGAGATTAACCGAATTCGGGGACTTGGTTACACTAGTTGGATAACTAATGCCCTTTCGTACCATTTTACCCTATTCATTTTTGAAAACATTTATCAAGCAATTTGGATTGATTTTTTTTTAGGACCTTTCTCCTAACATGTCAAGTGATCAAGCGAGTGCATAATCGAAAACGATCGCCAATCATGCGGATATGCAGCCCTAAGATTCTAATCCTAGATAAGTCAAATGACATTCGAAAAATATAACAATTCATGCAATTGTATTAAAAATGTGCATAATAACAACACAACGGTAATAAAACATGCAAAGTACTACATCGCACGACTCCAAGTTTGTCTAATTTAAATAAAATCACAACATGCATAATATGACAAAGGATTAAAACATTCATATAAGTCATAAAAAATTTTTTTTTTTTTTTGGGATTTTTTTTCGAAAAAATCGAGAGAAAAAAAAAAACGAAAATAAGAAAAGAAAAATAAATTTTTTAAAATTTTTTTTTTTTTTTTTTTTAAATTTTTAATTTTTTAATTAATTTTTAAAAAAAAAAAAAATAAGAAAATCAAAAGGAAATATATTTTTTAAGAAATTTTTATTTTAAAATTTATTTTTAAAAATTTTTAATTTTTTTTAATTTAAAAAGGAAAATAAAAGAGGAAAAGAAAACCTTTTTTAATTTTTTTGATTTTTTTAAAATACTTTTAAATTAAAAACCGAAAAAAAAAAAAAAAAACCTTTTTTTTAACTTTTTAATTTTTAAAATTTTTAATTTTTTTAAATATTTTTTAAAATAAAATATAATATAATAAAAATAAGCGGGTGGTGTGCATGGCCAAAGTAGGGGAGATACCGACTTGTTCGGCGACTTCGGTCGACCTCCGGCCCAACTTAACTTCTAGCCGGTGGCGACACACCTGACGGCCGAGGGATGGCGGTATGGGCCGACTGTCTTGAAATGGCTTGGCGGGTCCCTAAACCTCTGGGCGTAAAAACAAAGCGGAATAGAGGAGGTTCCCGCCAAGGGGCTCACCAATCAACGACATTTGGGGTGGCCTCCTACGATCAAGGCTGGGCAACGCGGCGCTTCGTTTCTAATCGACCCGGCGACCACGCTAGATGTCTCTCCTCTCTCTCTCTCTCTTTTCGGCTCTCTCTTTTCTCTATCTCTCTCTCTCTACGTATGCGCCGACCCGGCTCCTCTCTCTCTCCTCGGTTTTTATTGGCGGCGACGACGGTTCGCGGCCTCCCCATCGCGGGTTGACGACGGCCTCGCGACCGCCTATGCCGCGCTAATTCTGCGGCCATAGGCGATGTTCTGGAGGCTCTGGCGATGGGCAGAGGAACGGGGGATGAGAGGGAGAAAGAGATAAGGGGAGGCAAATGGGGAAAATTTGGAAGGGCGGATCGGCAATTAAGTGCCGGTCCCCTCCATCGCATCTTGCTCGGCCTTCCTCGGCGCGGACAAATGACGGCAAGAAGCGGCGCCGCGCCGAAGCGTCATGCTTTCGCTGCAAACAGGGGAGAACAGGGGCGAGGAGAGCGACCGTGCGGGGGAGAAAGGAGAAGGAAGAAGCTGGGCCGGGCCAAGGCCGACTTCTTGAGGAAAAAAAAAAAAAGCAGCCGGGCCTGCGAAGAAGAAAAAGGAAGAAGCGGGCCGAGCCCAGCCGGGGGAGAAAGAAAGAAAAGAAAGAGAAAAGGGGAGCGGGCCGGGGGAGAAGGCCCGCGCGAGGGGAAAAGAATGGGCCGGTCGGCCCGGCCCCTTTTCTCGGCCAATTTTTTTTTTTTAATTTGTTATTATTTATTATTATTTTTTCTTAAGTTTTTTTTTTTAAAAAATTAACATTTTAATAGACCATATTAACACAAATATGCTTAATTTCTACATGCAATGCATTTAAATAGAAATATTTTTTTGTTTTAGGAATTAAAAAATTAATTCCTAAATTTTGCATAATTAATTTTGGGCAAATAAAAATAGGTGTCAACAACCCTCGAGTAGAGGCCGATTCCCTCTGTTCACATCAAATCCTTGGGCGAGGACCCCGAGGTGCTCATCGTTTGAGTTTTCCAAGACACGATGGCGAGGACCCAAAGAGCAAACCATCAAATCCTCGGGCGGGGACCCCGAGGTACTCATCGTTGAGCTCTCCAAGACACGATGGCGAGGACCCGGCAGGCAAACCATCAAATCCTCGGGCGAGGACCCCGGGTGCTCATCGTTGAGCTTTCCAAGACCGATGGCGGCGAGGACCCGGTGGGCAAACCATCAAGTCCTCGGGCGAGGACCCCGAAGTGCTCATCGTTTGAGCTTTCCATGACCTGATGGCGAGGACCCAGCAGGCAAACCGTCAAATCTTTGGGCAAGGACCCCTAGGTACTTTGACAAAACAAAATCTGGATAGTCAAGGCGACCGAAGAAAGGTTCGGGTCCTAAACAAACAAAATCCAGTCAGTCAAGGCGACCGAAGAAAGATTCGGGTTCTAGACAGACGAAACCCAATCAAGGCGACCGAAGAAAGGTTCGGGTCCTAGACAAACGAAATTCAGCTGACGACCGAAGAAAGGTTCGGGTCTTGTGTAAGCGATTTCCCCTAGTCACGGCAACCGAAGGTAGATTCGAGTCCGCGACAAACGAAATCCAGTCAAGGCGACCGAAGAAAGGTTCGGGTCCTGTACAAGCGATTTCTCTCCAGTCAAGGCGACCCGAAGAAAGGTTCGGGTCCTAGACAAACAAATCCAATCAGTCAATGCGATCGAAGAAAGGTTCGGGTCCTAGACAAACAATCCCCAGTCAAGGCGACCGAAGAAAGGTTCGGGTCCTAGACAAGCAATCCCCGTCAAGGCGACCAAAGAAAGGTTCGGGTCCTCGACACACAATATCAATTATCTGGAATTACTCTACCCTTCAGCAAGGTAAGTAGCCCCAGGTATGTTTTTATTTGCTTTAGCATGCATCATCTTATTGCATCATAAAAATGAGACTCACGGTCTCGCCAAAAACAACATTCATCGAACATGCATGGGCTAGATTTAGGTGTCATTTTATCTTTGAATGTAACTTCTACGAGCTCAATCTCTGCAAGCTCAATCTCTACGAGCTCACCTTCAAAGAGGGGCAGCTGTTGACACCTATTTTTAAATTTGTCCAAAATTAATTACACAAAATTTAGGAGTTAAATTTATTTAATTCCTAAAACAAAAATATTTCTATTTAAATGCATTGCATGTAGAAATTAGCCATATTTGTGTCAATATGGTCTATTAAAATGTTAATTTAAAAAAATAATAAAAAAATTCAAAAAATTGAATTTAAAATTTCAAAAAAATTGAATAAAAAATGATAATAAATAAATAAATAGATAAATAAAAAAGAAATGGTCGGACCGGATCGGGGCCGAGCCGAACCAACCATTTTCTTTTCTTCCTCCCATGAGGGCCTAGCTCTCTCCTCTCCCCCCCCGCCATTAGCTCTTCTTTCCTTTTCTTTTCTTTCCCCCGGGCCCCAAGGCCCTTTTTCTTTTTCCCTTTCTTTTTCCCCCCGCCGGCCCAGGCCGCTTCTCCTTTCTTTCTCTCTCCTTCGCGTGTCTGGGCCCAGCCCGGCCCAGCTTCCCTTCTTCTCCACCTTCCTTCCCCTTAGCGTTCTTTGTCCTCTGCCTGTTCCCCCCTATTCACGTCATCATGCCCGCGCGCGCGGCCAGTATCGCCCCTAAATCATCGTCGCCCGGCGAGCGAGCCGAAGCTCGGATGAAACATGCCAAAGGGTGGCATTAATGCGATCCCTTCTCCCCATTCTCCCTCTCCCTCTCTCCTTCTCCTCCCTCTTCTTGCCATGAACTACCCCCCCCTCTGCACCGGCCTATGGCTGCGGAATTCGTGGGGCATAGGCCGGTGCAGGCCGTCATCAGCCGACGTGGGGGGCACAGGATCCGTCGTCTGGCTATAAATAGCCGAAGAGAGAGAGAGAGGCCCGATCGGCAAATTAGAGAAAGAGACAGAGCAGAGAAGAGAAAGAAAAGAGAGGAGAGAATGAGAGAGAGATTCTATTCCCTAGAACAATTTTTGCACGAGTTCGCCTGCAGAGCCCGCCCACCTCGCCTTCAAAATTTATAATTCCCGGCCCGCTGATTTGCGGAGCACTTCCCCGGCCGATAAGTCCTCTATTTTTAAATGCTTTTTGGTAACCGGCCTTCTATGCCGCCCCATGGCACGATTCGACCCATACCGCCATCCCCCGCCATCCGTATGTCACCGTCGTAGGTGAGGTGAGTCGCCGGAGTCGACTAGCGCGTCGGAGGAGGTCAAAGTGTTTCTGTTTTGGCCGCGCCCGCAGGTATTTGATAAAATTCCCCAGAGAATGCGATTTTGATTTGGCTCGCCGGCCGGCGAACCGACAGCCGGACGGCGAGCCAGGCGGCCGGCGACGTTGGTGGAGGCCCTAGGGGCCATTCCTAGGGGCGGCGCGATCTGGGTCAGCCAGTGGACGGCCAATTTTGGCCCCACGGTGTCCCCAGCGATTACGGGTTGGGGTTTGGGGGACCGGCCGATCAACAGATCCGACCCGAGTCAACGCCCGGGTCGGATCCGTTGACTCGGGTCCGTCCTAACCGACCCGGATCGACAGATCCGACTCGGATCGACCCGTTTGTTTTATATTATATTATATTATTTTATTTTATTTAAAAAAATATTTAAAAAATTTAAAAAAAAAAAAAAAGGTTTTTCTTTTCCTTTTTATTTTTACTTTTTTAAATTTTAAAAAATTCTTAAAAATTTTAAAAAATTTTAAAATTTTTTTTTTTTTTCTTCTTTTTTTCTTTTTCAGTATTTAGTTTTTTTAAAAAATTTAAAAAAAACTTAAAAATTAAAAAATTTCTTTAAAAATATATATCCTTTTTAATTTCTTATTTTTTTTTTTTTCACGAAAAAAAATTAAAAATTATAAAAATTATAAAAAAGTTTCTTTTTATTTTCTTATTTCATTTTTTTATTTCGATTTTTTTTCCCGAATTTTTTTTTTTTTTGCATGATTTATCTTGGTGTTCTAATCCTTTATAATTATGCATGTTGTTGTTTTATTTAAATTAAACAAGTCTGAAATCGCGTGATAGTATGTTGCATGTTTTATTATGACCGTTGTGTTGTTAGTATGCATGTTTTTAATACAATAGCTTGGTGTGTTGTATTTTGAATGTCATCTAACTCATCTAGAATTAGAACCCTAGAGCTGCATATCTGCATGACTGCTGATCGTTTTTGATTATGCACTCGCTTGATCACCTCACATGTTAGAAGAAAGGTCCTAAAATCAGTCCAAACTGTCTGACAAATGTTTTCAAAAAATGAACAGGGTAAAATGGTACCGAAAGGGCATTAGTTATTCAACTAGTGTAACCAAGTCCCCGGATTCAGTTAATCTCTGGTTCGTAAGAATAGGGTGATCCTCCCGTCACCCTATTTGGGTTTCTAATCGACTTACCCCAAATCGATTAGTGGCGACTCCCTGATATAAACCATTTGTATGTTAAATACGTAAACCCTAAGTCGCGATATGGTATGGGCTTGGGAGAGCCCGAGTTAAGTCCTGAACCTAGACTTAGCACGTACCAGGCGAGCCCCCTGGTTTCTTGCATGTTGTCCAAAAAGAGGGCTCGGGAGTTCGGTCGCGACAATTACCTATTCACCCCCCCTCTAGGTCATATTTTTAGCCTCTATGAAACAACACTCTACTCCTAGCCTCTAGGTTTATGTCCAAAGGAGTCCTATGAGAAATCTTCAGAGCATGTACCGGGCTCGATTTTGTGTTTTCCATTTGGCGTATGGAATGGAAATATTGATCCTTCATGTGGTAGAATGACAATAGCAACATGTAGGTAAGTCTTGTCCACTCATTGTGGGCATGCCACCAAACATTTCATTCTTCTTCAGTGAAATTCACTTCATACTTAAAATTTGTTTATGATGGAGTAGCACATTAAGTAATATATTTAGGAGCATCTGGCCATGGATTTTGCGGTTACGTCACCAAACATTGTGGGCATGCTACCAAACAGTTCATTCTTCTTCAATGAAATTCATTCCATACGTAAATATTGTTTTTGATGGGATAGCACATTGAGTATATTCCGGATCATCTGCCCATGGATTTTGCGATTACGTCTCCCCGTGCCTACAAATCAGTGAATTCAATCACATTATAAATGAACCCCGCGAGCTACACAGCTTTTGTTTGCATTACAACACTGGATGTCTTTGCACATTTTTAAGATGAAATATAGTCTCGTCATCAAGTAGAGAAATATAATCCGAGATACAACATCGCTTCACTTATAGTTTATTTCTATTTTGCATCTCCAACGTGCACTTATTTCGTTTTAGTTGTCTATCGCATCTCAAACTAACAATAAGAGAGCAATAAAAGATTTGGAACAAGATGAACAGGATAAAGTACCAGTGAAGAGTGTCACCCGTGAAGTCCTTGATTATGAACCTTCACATATGCAAGATCGCCTTTTTGAACGCGAATCGTTGGCCCAGGAAGACTGTCATTCACCATTTTGTGGTTGTTCAATTATTCGTGACATTGATTTCTCTCAGCTGCGTGAAAAAAAGTGAACGTTGTGTAAATATGTACATGTTAACGAACGATCAAATCTCCACATGCGGAAAATCAAACAATCATGATGTACTATGTTTAGCCGAGACGTTGGCAGGTCCCTCTATAGGGTCGCCAAATACAAATTCTGCTAGATATTCTTTCACGATTTACCTAGTGATGGTCCACAACGGAGAAAAAGAAGAAGAAAGAAAGAAAAGAACTCAATCATCCCGTTGATTCTCTGCTTGGTGATGGTGACAAAAGTGAAGAAATTACATCGTCCGCTCACGCGGAGGCTCCGGCAAAGTACAGTCCATGGGACTCCAACTCACACTCGTTGCTACAAGATGCGTGTTCTAAATGTGTCGCACCTTTTCTAATGGTGTATGTGAATTAGGTTCACATATACCAAGTGCATTTAAGGATTTTTTTTTTCGGAAGCTCAGTGCGCAATGCCTTGATCGATTCTCTTTCTCTCACTTCTTCTATAGGGGGAAAACGACCTCGGTGGCAGTGGGATCAAAGCAGATGATGCTTTAGAATGCCAAAAACCCTAAATTGATACACTTATAATAAATTTACCCCAAACTAATTTTTTTAACCACCAAAAACCCCAAATTAATATACTTGTGACAAATTTACCCCAAACCGATATATTTATAGCAAATTTACCCTTTTTTAGTTTCCGTTAAATTAGATTATTACCACGAAAAATCACAAACTGGTACACCTGTTATAAACAAAGGTAAAAACTCAAACTGGTATATCCATCAACTGTTACGTGTCATTTAACTCAGCAATTTAATGGAGAAATTTAACATAAACTATAAGAGGGTAAATTTCTCGTGTACCAATTGGGAGGGGGGGTCTTTGGTAGTAAAAAAATTAGTGTTGAGTAAATTTTTCATAAGTGTATCAGTTCGAGATTTTTCATGGTATTAACCCTTTTTATTTTACATACTTATCTAGGAAATAAGACATAAGTGAAGGATTATCATTGCTTTACTTCACGTAAATGAAAATAATAGTAATGGTCATATGGACGGACTCTCCCTTCTCTTCATTCCCATGTTTCAATACGCGTTGTAGTAGTGGACATTGTTAGCTTGAGCTCCGAGGAGGACAATTCCTAGACTAAGTAAGATCACACCGAGGTAAAGTGCATGAAGCATTTTCGACCAAAAAAAAAAAAGTGTCCGAGGCATTGGATGATGATTTGGCCATGTTCATGATCATTCAACGCTCTACTAGTTCTACTTTTCTCTTTCTCTTTCCATTTACTGGTCGTGAGCTCGTGCAGGCTCTCTTCATTTCAAAGTATGAGCAATGGAGGCACGCCCGACGAGTCAGCTGACAGTCATCTGGTAAATGCCGCGCACAAGAAGACAACAACCTTAGAATGTCGGGTGAGCATTTTTAAATTGAAACACATGACAATTCATGGATACACATGCCACATATTTCAGTGACCTTCCTCCAATGGGATTGGTACTTTCGATGTCTCGGGCTTGAAGGTGGAATTATTCGTTGAATCAAGTAATGATTTAAAATGATCACGCACCGCCGATTTGATTATGCGGGATTCATGTGGAATCCACCGTTTTCATTAGTCGAAATGTTGGACTCTTTCTCTTGGGAAATACACTTAATGTGGTCCACTTTGTCACATTATCATGCTTTGAGAATACTTTATCAAAAGGGTGATGTCGAGTCTTATAGTATTAAATGATCAAAGCTAAATCTTGGACAAGTCATAGATAAGATTCGCATTTTCATGTCTCTCTCGATGGAAGAGGCATTGCTCAGGGTCACGTGAGACAAGGTCACCGGTATCTAGGCTAGCTAATAACTATAATCGGGATTCTCCAGCAGTTTTAAGGGCTTTCCAAAAGTTCATGAAACATAGATTAGAAGACACTAAATACCATTGTAAGTTATATCAATTTAAATGGTTTGTGCGCGGTTCAATCTAAGGCATCTTCAGTACATCATCAAAGGCTTATCTTGGGCAACTATGGCTGGAGATTAGAGTTTATTCCTCCGTGTGTTTGTGTTGTGCTTGTATTTTTATGCCTACACTAGATCCAGTTTTGTGCATTTACTACACTCATGAAATGATTAATTGATCACCTTATAATGATGTTTACAAATGAGGAATTCTCTAATACTATTCCGTGAGTGTTTTGACTATATTAGTTGTTGATATATTTCATTGTAAATTTTAGAACCAAATGTAGATTCGATTGGATCGACGGTTGAAATGATTTGGGGACTGTAACTTGATAAAAAGAATGAATGATCAGGATCCCCATTTAACAGTCGCACCACATATGTGCGATCAATCGAAGGGTGTACATACATCCTATTCAAGACACAAATTGATTAAATAATTACTATGACATTCATGTGATCTATTTGCAAAAAAGATTTATTGGTGACACCATAATGATTTTATATTCGTGCGTAAAATACTTCAGGGAAAATACAAAAAACGTAACTGAGATTTGATCATGATACCAAAAACATCTCTCTACTTTTAGAAGTACAATTTTCACACCTCACTTTAGCAGTACTGTACATTTATTCTTAGTTTTACTATTTCTCTTTCCAGTATCCCATACTTTTCTCCCACACACCAAATGTAGAAATCCTTACTACAAAAATTACGGGCAAAAGCCATTAAAAATATTAAATTATGTTTACTATGATATGTTTATCCTAAATTTTTTTCCGTGCATAAAAAATCATTAATCTGTACTTGTGTGACATGATTACCCTTCATCAAAATTTTGTCTATGAGAACTGTTAAAAATCTGCCTACGTGGACACTAGAAAGCACACAGTGTTGACATGGTGCTCGCATGGCTTAACTAAAACAAAAACGATATTGTTTTGACTGAAAAATCATTTAAAGGAACTTTGATGAAGGGTAAGTATGTCATATAGGCACAAGTTTTGAGCTTTTTGTCACGCCCCGCACCTTACGGCACGCCACATCCCTACCGCGATCGATTCAAGTGCGACGTTCCAGAACGCGTCGCCGACCCAACGCCCAATACAGAGATTAAAGCACATGCGGAAGTAATACAATACCCTAATAAATTTAAACCACATAACCAAGGATAGCTGCACAACAACCAACTAGAACAAATATACACTATCCATTTACAACTCATGCTCAAAAATAAAAAAACGGGTCAGTGGCCACTACTAACAAAAAGGGGTAAGTGGTCCGGGCGATCAGGATTACTAAAACTAGAAGGGCTCCTGATCAAAAAGGTACTAGCCCTCTCTATCTAGGGTTAAGCCTAAACCTACAGAATCCAATCCAAATCGGATCCCGATAACTCGGAAGAGCTGTTAGACATCTCAACCTCTGAGTTGGTGGAATCCTGCTCGAACTCGGCCCCAACTAACTCCTCTTCGGAATCCATTGGCTCGGCCTTGTCCTCCGACTCCATATCCTGCTCCATGAGCTCCGGCTCCTTGTCCTCTGAATACATTGACTTTGGACCTAAATCTCCACCCTCCGGTACATGATTAGGACTTGGCAACTCCCCATCGGGACACTGGGGGTCAACATCCCCCGAGTCGGTGAGCGGCACCTCAAAAGACCGGAGAGACTCGTAGGTCCCCTCATGGTCCCTGATAGACCATGTTATATATCTATGGACCTGGTTAACCTCCTCGCTCGCGTCAAGTTGGACTGTGGAAAGGTATCTAACCCAAAAATCCCTATTCCCTATGGGGTACACCGACTCCTATCGGTCTATCCAGTAAGGAATCCTAAAATGAACAGGTACAGTCGACATATCAAGGCTGGAGGTCTGAAAAATTGATTTTTAACAACAGTGAGAATAAATCTCAGCGAGCAGGTCCCCTAAACCTAAGCTAGACTAACATGCACCTTCTAACGAGCACTAAACAACACATAGACCAATATATAATTAACTCAAGCCCTCGAGCACAAATCCAAAATTTACTTAACCCTGCAAGTTAGGCATTTGATATATAATCGCAATAATGCCACAAAATTCAATCACAACACATATCACTTAGTCATGACGCATGTCATGCATATGCCCATGCTCACACTCATGCTCATGCCTCATCAATGTATTATCAAACACTTGCGCTCTTGCACACTTGCCAATTATCAATTTCTCCTCCGACTCGTGTAAAACGCATCAGGTCCAACCCGCGTAAAATGCATCAAGTTTGGCCATCTTCCGGTAGTCCGGGCATCGTCCCGCGTAACACGCCTCAGGACGGGTTCAATACCCCGCGTAAAACGCATCAGGGCTTTATGTGATCACACATTCACATACACCAGTTATTATTTGAACCCCGCGTAAACGCATCAGGGCATTTTAGGTGATCACATGCTCATTTCATTCGTGCACACTCATATATGCACATGTGATGGCAATGTTCAAAGTGCACACTCATGGCCATAACGTTCACACTTGGGCATTCAAGAATTTCACAATAAGCAATCAACACGATTTGGTTATTTATTCCAAACAGCGCCACAACATGCTCAATTCACATTTCGATATGCCCAACCAACATAATAGCACGTTCACTAAGCAATTCAAGACACCCTTGCATGGCACATGATCTACACACATAAATCACGCAATTGGATCAACATGAATTTGCACACCCGAGGCCTGCCAAGCTACTCTATCCTTAGTCACACTAGGCACATGACGCGACATCACAAAATTGATCACAACCAAGTACAATTCAGCCACTTAATCCGTCAATCTAAACACTTCCGATAATTACACAATTAACCCCCAAATTGATCGCTCATAGTCCAATTCAGTCCCGGTATGGACAGCCACCAAACCAGATCGCTCTAGGCCAACAAATGTCCTCAAAACACTCCATTTGGCTCTCCAAAATATCACCCAAATCAGCCACCATGAGGCTTAACTAGGCGCGCACTATAATCCGTAATTGAACCCGAATGTACTATAAACTTGGGCCGATTCAATCCAACATGTCCAGCCATTGCACAACCCATTCTAAGCCTCTAAACCTCAATTAAGTTATCACACTAAGCCGCGAAATCAGTCACCATATCAGCCCCTAACAATCTCTACAATTTAACCCCTAAAATACCCTAATTAACCCCTAAATCCCATCTAGAAATGTAAATTAGCCTAATTAGGGTTTATGGTTGTACTCACTTGTAATCCTAAGCTCCAAACAACGCTGAGCAAGCAGTAAGGGTGGCTGGACAAATGGGCGAGGCAAAGAATTGCGACGAAAGCGACCTTCCCCGCGGCGTAAAGCGGGGTTTCAAAGGGCCCAGCGATCCTAGGTGGGGGAGGCTGATCTCATGGTTGAAAAGGGGGAGGAAGAGAGAGAGAGGGACGGCTAGATGGTGGTGAGGCGTGAGGCGGCATCCCCGGCTGCATCGGCGGGCAAATGCACCGGCGAATCCATGAATCTGGCGGCATGAGGCCGGGTGGGGGAGCTCACGGGATGGAGAGGAGAGAGGGCTGGCCGGTGGCTTAGGGAGGAGGAAATGAAGGAGAGAGAGAGAGAGAGAGAGAGAGAGAGAGAGAGACACAGAGAGAGTATATGCATATTGGGCTAGTGGGGTTGGTGACCAACCTTCCATATTGACAATTTTGCCCCTAATCCAAAGGCTAAGACTAAATCTAGAATAAACATCTAGTGGCATAATTGACCAACATTTCTAACATTATTAGGCTGAAACAACTAATATAAAACTCCAAAATATTTCCCAATTAACCCCAAAATTCAGAACACTAAAATTAGGCCTAGGGGCAAAACGGTAATTTTCCGGTCCCGGGTTAAATTTTCAAATTTTGACTCTATTAATCCCAAATATGCGTGGCCACATAAAAATGACGTCGTTCTCGCAAAATAGTTATGTACGCCCACAAAATTCGACACCGAAGTTCGGACTCAATTCCACGATCGATTTAGTTGAATTTGCAGTTTTAGGGTGCGAATGGTAACCATTCTGCTCCAGAAATCAAATTCTTGCCAGAAATTGATTTCTGAAATTCTTGCCAGAAATTGATTTCTAGAGGAGAAATCTGTTTGGTAAAACATAACCAATTCTGCTCCAGAAATTGATTTCCGGAGCAGAAATCTATTTTTATTTTTTTATTTTTTTGGGCACCTCAAAAAAATTAAATTTCACTCAAAGTGGGTGCCCAAAGATATTCTAAACCATTTTGTGAAATTTTGAAATTTTTGATTTTTTTTATTTTTTTGGGCACCTCAAAAAAAATTAAATTTCACTCAAAGTGGATGCCCAAAGGTATTATAAGCCATTTTGTGAAGTTTTGAAATTTTTGATTTTTTTTTATTTTTTTGGGCAACTCAAAAAAATTAAATTTCACTCAAAGTGGGTGGCCAAAGGTATTCTAAGCCATTTTGTGAAGTTTTGAATTTTTTTATTTTTTTTTTTTTTTGGGCACCTCAAAAAAATTAAATTTCACTCAAAGTGGGTGGCCAAAGGTATTCTAAGTCATTTTGTGAAGTTTTGAAATTTTTGATTTTTTTTTTTTTTGAGCACCTAAAAAAAATTAAATTTCACTCAAAGTGGGTGGTCAAAGGTATTCTCAATCATTTTGTGAAGTTTTGAAATTTTTGATTTTTTTTTAATTTTTTTGAGCACCTCATAAAAATTAAATTTCACTCAAAGTGGGTGGCCAAAGGTATTCTCAATTATTTTGTGAAGTTTTGAAATTTTTTATTTTTTTTTTTTTTTTTGAGCACCTCAAAAAAATTAAATTTCACTCAAAGTGGATGCCTAAAGATATTCTAAATCATTTTGTGAAGTTTTGAAATTTTTGATTTTTTTTATTTTTTGGGCACCTCAAAAAAATTAAATTTCACTCAAAGTAGGTACCCAAAGGTATTCTAAGCTATTCTGTGAAATTTTGAAATTTTTGATTTTTTATATTTTTTTAAAAAAAAAATTCACCAAATTTTCTATTTTCTCGAAATCTTGACTTTTTTTATTTTCTGGAAATTTTTATGAATTTTTTTGGAATTTTTCAATTTTTATGCATTTTCTGAAAAAAAAAAATTAGTGAGAAAAAGAGAGAAAATAGGAGAATGCATTTCGAAGAGAGAAAGCTATAAAAGTAGCTTCTCTTTTTTCTTACCCAAAACTCATCCCGAATTAAGAATGCATTCCGAAATCAAATATTTTTAACAAACGCATTTTTATTCCAGAATGTGAAAATTACTCCAGAATGCATTCCGGAAATTTTTTAACAAACGCATTTTTATTCCGGAATTCATTCTAGAATAGAATTTCTATTCCAGAATGGATTCCATGCGCGCCCTTAGCGTCTATCACTAACGAGCGGCTGTTTAGGGGTTACGCCTATCGACCTAGGGCTACTCGAGTCATGACAGTCCCAATTTCCCAGAGAACACAAGAATTTATTGCTAGTTCCAGGGGTCGCGGTCGTTCGGAATGAGTTTGAAATTGTTCGCCGCACGTACTCTCGGTTGTGCGGAATCACTCGCTATCTAATCGTATGTCGTCGGCCAAACCAAATCCGTCACTCTCCTTGGACTGGCCCATGTCGGCACAAAATATTCCCTTGTCGTTTCTCGGAATCGGACTCGATTCACGGTCAAGTTCTTGGGTCCATGCACCGTTTTCCTAGTTAACCATTCCCTAATGGTCAGTATCCCGAGAATGATCAGTTCCGGGCGAGACTCACAAAAACGAAATGAGAAATAATCATCTACTTCATTAATCCCGGAAGTGGGTCGAATTCAGGGCGTTACACTTTTAATGTCACAAGAAAAAAAATTCATGGTATACGTGTTAAAGTGGGCATAATTTAGGATTTTTAATATTGCAAAAAAAATTCAGGATAAATATATCACGGTGGGCATAATTTTAAGTTTTTTTTTGCCTTTTTCCCAAAAATTAAAGGGTAGTCACCTAAGCTTAGCCGCCACAAACAGTCGCTTGCCACTACAACCACCCGAATGTAGTTGGCGGTGTAGAGAATTAATAGAACATCATCAATATGCTACTCCTCATGCCAAACTCACCACTTTGTTAACAATTGAATTAGTAAATGGGCTTCATATGGACAATATCTAGAAAGCAAACTTGATCATTGGACGAGCGGGTGAGTCGGGTCTCGTACCAAACCTACAAGTCATTATCCTGACCAGTCCATTTGATTTTCCATTTTATGTTTAGGTTTGTTTTCTTTTGCTTATTATTATTATTTTTCATATGCATGGAACCCAATGAGAAGCATGTGATTGGAGTACATGTAATCTTCTGACATCCTTTTCGAGCCACCACGTATTTCTTGGATTGTTTATTCGCCATGACATGAGAGGCGACATGGTTGGGCTGTTCTAGCTATCTTTTCGGGCCACCACGAATTTCTATGATTGTTTATTCGGCATAACTCTTTGGTCGACGTAGATGCGGAGTCGAATTTTGGATAATGATTTTCAATTTTTGAAAAGAAAATTATTTTTCTGAATTTAAGTATAGATTTTCCATTAATTAAGAAAATATTTTTCGTTGACTCATTTTTCTAATCGATTCAAACGCCAGAAAATGACGAAAATATAATATTTTCTGCAAAACAAACGGAGCCTTAGACCATAAATTATTTTCTCCCTCTTCGGATTCAACTCAAAGCCAATTGTTCATGAGGAGCATATGAGCCAACATTAGTCATATAGGGACATTACTGGAAGAAGTATCTTTTTCTTTTATTACTCCGATAAAAAGGTATTATCAAATTATATTGCAAACAAAAAAAAATCACGTTTAGACATTTGTCTTTTAAGTATGTCTATTGATTTTATTGTTTGAGGTATTTGGTCTTTTGAAATGAATAAGATATTTAGTGATACGTCCCATCGAATATCATTAGTAATCACTATCATAAAAGCTATATTTAAAAGGAGAAAGTGATTGACTATAAATCTCTCAATACGAAGAAGACCTAAACGATAGTATAATCAAGCTCTTGTAGTCATAACCATCAAACCAATCGTCGAGAAAAGTCCCTTTGTTAAAAGTCTTTTAATTAGGTGCAACAAATGTCACAACTTCCCCGTAAGGTGCACCATCTAGGATTGGCTGATGGATTACAAAGTTTAAACCTAGCTTGGACTCTCCTAAACCCACATCAATTCACGACTTAGGTTCAAATTATTAACATGCAATCAATTTTATCTATAAGTCGCTATTAATCAATTTTTCGTGGGTCGATTAGGTACACAAGTAAAGCATAGAAGAAATTCCTTACTTCTACGGACCAGAGATTCAATGAGTCCGTGGATTTGATTACATTAATTAATCAATTAGTACCATTTCGGTATCTAACCTTGTTCAATCATCAACAAAAATGTTGAAACAACTTAAGGTTTCATTCCTAACTAGGTCAAAGGGAAACAACAATCAATATATTGAAAGTGCACAGTTAAACAATAATCGGAAAGGAAATGCGCAAACAATGTTCTAGCATTTTTCTCTAAGAACTAGCATCCTATTAAGAACAAGCATCCTATTGCAAAGCCCTAAAGGCTTGTTCAATTTTGAATACAATTTTTTTATCAAAGTTTTTCGCATATTTTAAGAGAAAACTACTCAAAATATATTTTCTAACCTTTTCCATAATTTTAAAAAATAAAAAAGTTTCAAAATTTTTCTATTTTTAATTTTTTTGATTTTTTTAATATATATATTTTTAATAAAATAATATTTTTGAAAAAAATAAAAATTTAATCCGAAAATTTTAAAATAGTATTGTCTGGACCCGATTGATCGCAAGACCCTCAGCCAGACTAGGCCTGATGTGTGAGTCCAATCCAGCTCACAAATAGGCTGAATCCCCTATAAAATCTAAAAACTAAGCCCGGCTCACCTAAAATAAACCCTTAACTACATTGGCCCAGGTCCTTATTCAAGTCCAGACATGGCCGGCCCAAGCCGGTCAAGTCCGCAAGCCGAGCCCGACTCCCGAATCAGGACTGACTTGGACTCGGCCTTGTCGACCAAATTCTCCCAGTAGAAAGTGCACAACATGCCAACGCTCAGCTTCGGCCGAGAGCCTACGGGTTCGCATAGTAATGATTCTGTATCCGAGAACTGATTTTGCTAAAAAATAATTCTTTTTTATTCTGTGCCTAGGAACTGATTATGAGCATTTGAAGGCGTTTGGTAACGGCCTAAAATTTTCATTCCTGGAATAGAAAAAAAAACCAGAAATACATTTGGTAATGGCACAAAATTTCTTTTTATTATTTATATTTTAAATATTTTAATTTTTTCTTTTTCTTTTTTTCTTCTCTCTTTCTTAGCCATGGTCTGGTCATCGACAAATTGGCCATAGGCCAAGGTCGGCGAGGGTAAGGGCTAGACCCTTACGGCCTGGGTGAAGGCTGTCCTCTCCAGCATTTTCCAGCCCTCGCTCGAGCGGGCGAGGGCCGCCCTCGAGGCTTACGGCCTAAGCAAGGGCCGCCCTTGTCGGATCTAGCAAGGGCTGGATTTTCGCTGCCGCCCTCGCCAGATCTAACGAGGGTGGCCCTCGCCCAAGCCGCGAACCTCGAGGGTAGCCCTCACCGGCTTGGGTGAGCGCTGGAAAAAGTCGGCAAGGGCCACCCTCACCCAAGCCGCATGGGTCCAGCCCTCGCTTTTGGCCGGCGAGGGCCACGACGCCCTCGCCAACTCTCGCTTGTGTTGCCGGTTGTTGGTGGCCGATGGCCAGCCAAGCAAAAAGAATGAAGAACAGAAACAACGGGAAAGAAGAAGAAAGAAGAAGAAAAAAAATAATTTCTTTTCCAATTCTAATTATTGTTCCTAGAATTAAGAAGCTATTTTTTTTGTTTCTTGATTCTGTTCCAAAACTGATTTTAGGAACAATTTTTTACAAATTTGTGCTTGCAAACAAAAAATTTACCAAACGAATTTTTGTTCTAAAATTGATTCTGAGAACAAAAAAACAAAAATTTTCACTGTTTGGCAAGTTGCCAAATGGGCCCCAAGTCTTCGCTAAATTATTATCCGGCCACCGTGCAGCATCACCTCAACCAACCTAGGCTGAGAACTCCACCTCCGCTTGGCCGCCTTTCCTCGGTCAGTATCGACAGGTGCCCCCTTGGCAAAATGTTAAAAAAAAAAAAACGGTGATGCAGGGGATGTGGTGAAAAGAACGACCGTCGTCTGGGAACGCCAAACTTCATAGAAACACCATAATAGAATGCAGCACGCCTAGACGACACGATATGGCCAAGAATAAGGACACAAAAACCAAATCTCATTCAGGCATTTCGACAATTAGTTAAAGCACACTACAAAAACGAAGGATTTTCTGCTCAACCGAGGCTTAAACCCAGACTAGGACTTTTGACACACGACATATAGGAACACAGGAACAAAACATGAGGGCATCATAGGCCGGAGCTCGCGCAAAGCTGGACGGTTGCAAGCTCCAATTGGTGCACCCAAATGCAGGGGAAAACAAGGCCGAAAAAGGGAATGGAGGGGCGGCGGTTCGTGGCACCCCTATCTGACTCAGTCGCAGCGAATAAGGGCAAACACGATAAATCACCCAAAATCAAACAAATCAAAATCCAGGGAAGACTTGGAATCGAGACATATTGAGGCTTGGCACAATGAAATGGAGAATGTCCATAGGTTGTCAGCCATGTCGCAGGCATGGCGATCGCTAAAGGGATTCAGTCGCTCTCCATTCTCACTGTCTCGATTTCTTAATCTCCGCCATCTTCCCCCCTCTTCACATTCACTCCTCTCTCCTTCTTATGCTCTCTCTCTCACCTTGAGCCCCCAAAATCTAACATTTGACTTGTCAAATCCTTCGAAGCTTCTTGCCCTTTGGTTCTTGGAACGCCGGCTGGTTTTTTCCCTTAACCGGTGGTCCTTCCATTGTCGCCGGTGCTTCCAGTGCCCTCTCTATTACGGACGCCGCTCTCGCAGAAAGCGTGAGAGGTGTGAGTGGAAGGAGAGGAAAAGAGGCCGGGCCAGAGGAGAGAAAAGAAAAGAAAGGGGTTGGACCAGGCCCAGCTAGGAAAAGAAGAGGGAAAAGAAAATTGGCCGAAGAAAGAAAAAAAGAAAGAAGGGGAAAAGCCCAGGCAAGCCGGGCCGCGTTGGACCGGATCGAATCGAAAAGACTCAAAAAATGAATACCTGAGGGTCTTTGTATGAGAATTGGATGAATTGCCTTGTGGGTCCTCATCAACAGGGATCGAAAAAACTCAATTAATAAGCACATGGGTTCTCTCTCAAGGATTTAATGTATTGCCTAGTGGGTCCTTGCCAGCAAGGCTCGAAAAGACTCAATTAATGAACACTTAGGAGTTATTGTCGAAGGATTTGATGAATTACCTTATGAGTTCTCGCTAATAGGGCTTGAAAAGACTCAATTAATGAGCACATGGGCATCTCACCCGAAATATTATCCACCAACATAAGACATCCATATCATTCAAATACGAAAACATTATCTAATCAACTTAATATTTTTGCAAAATAAAATCAACATCCTAGTCTTATAATTGAAAGATCAAGATATCAATTTTAGTCGGATACTCTAATAATTCCATTTACAGGCTCATAGATCGAATTATAATATTATATCACATTGCAGATTAGGAAATAAATCCTAATCAATAATGCCTAATCACTCAAACGAATTGGGCTAGATATAGATAATGCAAATTGGGCAATTAAATATCTAAATCAAATTCGGATGAAAATTTTACCTAATTTTGCGGATATGTTTTCCAATTTTGAACCAATGGATGGATGATGATGGTGGCCGGCGGTGGCTTGCGGTACAGTTCACGGCGTTGCTAGGTAAAGTCAGCCATGTTTAGGCCGAGGAGGGCTCGCGGCTTGTGGTTTCAGCGCTGTAGGCCTGGTAACCGTAATGATCTACAAAAAGAGAGGACGCCAAGGAAGCTTGTGGTACCGTGGAGGTGTAGTAAAATCAGATGACTGTTGACACCTAAATTTTACCTAGTCATTTAGGGTTTAATTACGTAAAAAATTAGGGATTAATTTTTAATCCCTAAACGAAAATATTTTCATCAAATTAATTGGCATATAGATGTTAGGCGCATTTGCATTAATAGAATTTAGTGAAAACATATTTTCCTTTTGTTTTATTTATTTATTTAAAAAAAATCATCACAAATTAAAAAAAAAAACAAAAACATAGAGGAGACAAAAGAGGAAAAGGCTATTTGCTGCACGTCAAAAGGGGGGCTAGGAGAAGAGAAGCAAAAAGCAAAGGGAAGGAAAAGTCAAAGAAAAAAATGATAAAAAAGGGGGCTTCTCTTCTTACTCTGTTGACAGCGCAACCATGCACAAAAAAGGCAAAACGCAGCACGAAGCAGGAGAGCAGAGCGCAGCAAGAAGCAGAAGACGGAGCGGGGGCAGAGTTCCGAGGGAAAAAGTTCAGAGAGAGAAAACAAAAGAGTAGCTTTTCACCAAGGACAGCTCTTCCTATGCACGCGCACAGAAGAGAAGCAAAAGGAAGAAAAAGACAAAATGGGGAGCTCTTTCATGGACTGAGAGGGAGACCTTTCTTTCTCTCTCTTTGGTCTCCATCGGCAAACACATGACAAAGACAAAACCACAGTCTACACATGAAAGGGGGGGGAGAGTTTTTGAAAAGGAGAGAAGAGACACCGAGGAAAAAAGGGGAGCGGAGAGAGGAAAGTGTGAAAAAAAAAAAGAGGGAGAACAGAGGTGAAACCGTGAGAAAAAAAAAACAAAGAGAAAGAAGAGATCGGGAGAGAGTTGAGGGGAATTCGAGAGGTCTGAGTCTTGCTCGCTCGCTCACCGGAGGGCCGCCCGAACCGACGCCGAACCCCCCAGCTGTCGCACCTCGCTCCGGTCGGCCGTGAACCAGGTGGGTTTTCATCACGCCTTGCTCTGTTTCGGGTTTTTGTTCCCCTGCCTCTTGGGTGCCGGGCACACCGAGCCTATTCGGTGGTCGCCCGGCCCCCATCGATGGATGCTCGTACCCATTTGACATTCAATGAGATTAGCTCAAATGTTGTATGTCGAAGAGAACCCATGAACCGTGTCAAAATCAGCCCTGAAAATCCAACTCTCAATCACCTCCCACATGCTCGATAAAATGCCTCAATGAGCCTCTCTTTGAGCCTAGAACCCCAAAATCTGGCCACGTATTCCGTGGAATCGTTTCTATGTAAGCCAAAGTCCCTTTTGTTGCGAAGATGGTCGTTTAGATCTTCATACATCCCATTTGAGTCAAAAACCGCATTAACTCTCACGCAAGAGCACATGTCCGAATTTGCACATCACATGCTCGAATGAAATTTGAATGACCTTTTTTTTATGTGAAACCAGTGTTTAGATCCCGGCTTCTGCGTTTGTTTAGTATTTGTATTCATTGAATCAACACTGCCTCTTGCGTTTTTCTTACGTTCACGTTCACAAATCGTCCGAGTCGGCTTCGCATATGCATACCTCCGCCGGAGACGTTCCACCTGCGCCTACAAAGCCCGCGATTTGAAGCCGCATTAGTCAGCCCATTCCTCCTCGTTCTAATATGTGTATGCTTGTTTATTTGCTAGTTTGTGGTATGAGTTCGGGAAGTGAGTTTTGGTCGCCGGTGGGGGAGGGCGTGTTTTTGTTGTCGTCGGAGTGGTCTTCGGAGCGTCGGCCGGTGGTGACGGCGTAAGGACAGTGCCGGTTGTCGGCACCGGCAACCCAAGCCGACGGCTAGTGATGAGCGTCCCCTGGTGTAGTCACGGTGGGGCTGACTTCGACGATGAAGAAGTCTCGGTGAGTTCATGAAAGAGAAGACGTTCTGGGTACAACGGGGGGAAAGAAGACCAAAAGAAAGAAAAAGAAAAAAGGGAAAGGGGAGTAAAAAAAAAAAGGGGAAAAGAACGTGCATGGCAGAAAAGCACGTATGGAGGAAAGAGTAATAAAAAAGAGAGAAAAAAAAAAAAAAAAAAAAACAAAAGAAAGAAGAGAAAGATAAAAAAAAAAAAAAAAATAAAAAAAAAAATGAAAATGGGGTCTTGGATGGGTCGGTATGCCGGGTCAGAGTTCGAGAGGACCGAGTCAGGGGACCCTATCCGAAATCTTTATTTTATTAATAAAAATATTAAAAATTCCAGAAAATTCGAAAATGTTTAAAAACCCAAAAAATATTAAAAAATTCAGAAAATTCAAAAAAAATATTTAAAAATTCAGAAAAATTCGAAAATATTCCAAAAAAATAGAAAATCAGGAAATGTTTAGAAATCAGTTTTGGGCTTAATTTCACTAGATTTTAGATTAAAAAACTCAAAAAAAATAAGAAAATTCCTCTAAAAAATTTCTCAAAAATCGAATAAGCCATTAGGGCTTTACCTTAGGGCTTTTGATTGCATTTTCCTTTTTAAAGACAATGTTAGGTCGCTGGTTGTTTATTTTCTTTATGATTATCCGTTTCGCATGTTTAATACATTGATTGTCATTTTCTATTTTTAGAACGATTAGGTGGAATCTTAACTTTTTCGATAGGCTGCCCAGTACGTTAGTTTGGGAGTAATCAAGTTTAGGTACCGAAAGGGCACCAGCTAGATCGCTAGTGTAATCAAGTCCCCGAATTTTGGAATCTCTGGTTTTCGCACGTATCGAGACGACACTCCCGTGTCTCGATCAAGGTTTCTAGCCAACCTTTAATTATGGCTAGTGGCAACTTCAATCGAATGCGTAAATTAAAAAATTCTCGTACGAGGCTTGGAAGTGTCTCGATCATTGGATTAATGAACCATTTGGTTCGCCATTCAAACGAACCAATCGTTATTCATATCCATCAATAAATACCTCTTGGTCTGACCCGATCGATTCAAGTAGGTCACGACAATGACGAGCAGCAATGGTGCGGGGGCTCGGCTCTTTGTCGGGACTCGAGCTACTCACAACTGGACTCATCAGGGATCGCGACAAGCTCGCAATGACAGCAAAAAATCAAATGCTGCTCGGCTGACGGTCTCGCGGATCAGGTGGCCCCTCAGTAGTGCTCGACCAAGGAACCTGCAAAACATAAACTTCAGGGGGGTGACTCGGTTTGGACTGCAGAGTAGTGTGAGAGACCATCGGGTTGAGCAAGGAGCAGCGGCGTCATCGGTGTACGGAGCTCGTGAGCAAAGAGCAGTAGTCACGATGTCATCGGTATAAGGTAGTTGCGTCATAGCATGAGGCACGGACGACGGTGGTGACGCTCGACCGAGTGAGAACTCAGCCGAGGCTCCTCTTTTTTTTCACTCTATCCCTCTTTTTCACGTGTTTCTCTCTATGGTTCTGTGATTTCTGATTTGCTGACCTCTAGGTTATGAGGTATAGATGTCTATTTATAAGATTAACCTAGGTTTTCATGGGCTTAGATTAGACCTTAATTGAATTAACGGGCTGTAAATATCAGGGCCTAAATCTAATGGGCTGAAATTAGACCGAACTGAGCTTGGATTCGGCCGGTTTCCCCATGTGAATTTTGGCCAGGGCTTGTCCTCATTGTGGCCGAAAATTGGCCCTTTTGAGGGCTTGATTACTGACAGGTTTTGACCCATTCATGGCTTATTCTAATTAAGCTCAAAGTCTTCAAACATTACGGGTCAAACCCAACTTAATTGAAGATTAATCACTCTAATCTTGGGTTTGAAATCAGCCCTTGCTCCCTATGCTGGCCGAATTCTACTTCAGTGTCGGCCAAGTCAATGTGATTAATTCGGGCTCATTATCACTGCCAGTCTAATGCAAATGCAATTATTGAACTAAACTATATGATGAATTCTCCAAAAATTGTATGCTATGTAACTTAATTACATTATTTTTGTTTAGGGTCTAAAGATTAGTCCATAATTTTCTATGCAATTAATCCTAAATGGTTAGCCAAAATTTGTGTCAACAATATTAATTAGTTAAATTACTAAAATATTACTATGCCTCTACAAACAGATGATATGCGGAAGTGAATTGGTAGAACAAATGAAAGTTTACTCTGGTTTAAGTTCCCTATTTACCTCCTTTACGTTTTCTCAATATGCTGGTTTGTTCACCTAATTTGGAACACAAAGATATTACAAATGAACGCACTTAACCACGAGCTTAATAGCAGATAAAAAATAATTTCACTCTTGTAATGACTACACAAACTGATCAGCTCAATGACCCTCATGAACACGAAAGGGAATCATTTCTTTTTTGGCTAAAAGAACACGAAAAGGAATCATGTTGGCTTTGATTTACTGCATGCTAATGACTAACTTGACGACTTTCCATAGCCACGTAAATAATTTACTACAATCTGCTTTCAAATTTGGTTTATGTCAGCGAAGAAACTGGCGGTTTCTTTCAGGGCAACGTTTGATGCATCCGTGCAAGGAGGCATGTAGGAAGGGGGCGGTCTCATACTTGTCTCCTCAGTATCGCCGTTTAGTACTATGAAAGCCGTGCTCATACCCCAACTCATATGTCGATCTATATGGCAATGCCAATACCATACACCTGTCATGGATCAATTCCACCGTTTACAATAGGTAAGGATATTAAATTGTTAGATAATGACGCAGGGAAAGAGCATGACAAGGTGTGTTTATACCTGGGTTATTTGCCGTGAATCTGATCGTAATCCATCCCTTTTTGGGCACCGCAAATGTATTGACTTTAGGTGGGTCAATCAGGTTGTATCCTTGAGGATCGGTCTCGTTGTCGAAGTTTTTAAAGCCAGATCCGACGACATAGAAACTATGTCCATGCAAATGCATAGGATGGGTTTCTGAACCTTTCAGCAAATTTGTCCCTTGAAATATTATCTCCACGGTTTCGTTGAAATTTAAAACTTTCACCTTGGTCCCTTCAGCAGCCACCGCAAGACTGGTCGGTAAGTCATCCCCCGTAAAGTTGTACCAACTCGGAGGCAAATTAGGAAAGTCTGGGGTGTATACACCACTGATGTTTCTGCATATGTATGTCTGAGATGTTATTTTTTTTACTTTTATTTAGTTTATATTCTTTCGAATGAAACAACTACCTGTAAATCAAGTGTTAGCAAAACAAAACATCTTAATCTAGGACATGGAAATTCTTGAGATGTATAAACTAAAAATATAATTTCATCTCTAGATGCAAATCTGAGAATAAACGGCCCTTGCCACCACCTGATTTGGAATATAATAACAATCATAAAGAAATTTAGTTTACCTGTAGTAGGCAAATAGCACATCGATTGAAGGATTCACCCAACTTAGGTTACTCAAACTTGTGGCGATTTTGCTATCACCCGATGCACACGAATCGTTTGCACATAATAGCTCGTTCAAGGAAGCTGTTATGAACATCCTTGTACTTATGTACTGAGGGACACTTATGGGATACTCTTCATTTGCTAAACTTTTAAGTTGGGCTAAAAAATTTGCTGCCGCAAAATAGTCATAAAAGCTTGGAAGGGTGTCGCTTGGGAAAACTGGTGGTGATGCGAGACTGTAGTTTCCCTTGTATCGGAGAATGGCAGTAACATTGATGTGGGAAAAGGCCGTGACTTCTGTGTCTTCGCTTGAATACCGTCGAGCGGCCATATAGTATCTTCCAAGGGACTGATTGGCTGTTAGCAAGACGTCCATTGTTTGTCCAGGACCAATCGTTATGTACGAAGTAACTGCTGGCTTTGTGTATGCTCCGTCCATTCCAACCACCGTCATGTTGTGCTTGGCAATGGAGAAAAAGTGCTCTGCGCTGACTGCTGCATTCACTATTCGAAGGAGATAGGTCTTGCCGTACTCGACGAACAAATGGTATGTTGTTTCTATGAAACCAATACTCTCTCAATCAAGATTGTATCACTACATACTGTTGAAGTGACCAGAAATAGCGATATGAAAATTTGTTACTTCCAATGAAGGAACCAGAAATATACCTTTGGAGCATGGAACGAAATCTCCAAACTGTCCATTAATCATATAGCCAGTTGCTCGTGGTACATCGCTGCCTGCCGCTAAATCCTCATTCAATACTTCGTTAAGTCTTTCTTCGTCGTACCACGAACCTACAAACCATCACAAAGACTGATGGCTTGAGTAATGCAACTAAAATGTAATTTAACCCATTTGTAATTAGTCAAATCTCACTTGAAAATGGTCCATATGGTCCTCTTTTGAGTTAAAACAAATGCGTTGCCACTAGTGTGAAAGCTTGAATGAACGATCCCAATAAGCAATGAATGCATAGAGTAAATCCAAATCCAAATCCAAATCTGAATAGGTGCGTTTCACGTGGTTAATTTTGGTAACGATGCTAGTCCTTGAAAAGTTTCATGCAACAAGCGGTCCTACCCCTGATTGAAATTTTGATACCTCCTCTTGATCGTGAAGAATTCCACCAGTTCATATGTAGGATCATTCTACTATTTCGGGCCTCGAAAAAATGGATTTTTTCTGTAGTGGAAGATTTTTGAAAGAGTTGGTATGTATCAAAAAATTATGGGTAGAAAATTAATAGTTGCTCAATTTCTTGGTAACTTGTTGATAACTTACCAACACTTCTATGAAAGCACACTCTTTTGACAAGTTGCAAATTACCAACTTTTCTTGTCTTTTACCAACTTTTAATAATCTTTCTTACCAACACCTTAAATTTTATTGTCTCTTATATGTATTTACCAATTTCTATTTGAGTGACTTACTAACTTTTTTCCCATTAAAACTATCAACTATTTTTTTGTTGCCAACTCTCATTTGAATTACTTACCAATTTCTTTATATTAACTATTGTTATCGTTTACCACTTATATTGGTCTTTGCAATTGGCTTAAATTTGCTAACTCTTAAATGAATTTACCAATATTAAATCTTGTAACTTACAAGCTTTTTAACCATTAGGTTACCAATTAATTATGGTTTACCAACACTCATTTGAGTTACTAACTAGCTATATTTGTTTGTTTAAATTTGCCAAATTTCATATCGAGTTACAAACTTTTATTTGCCTTACATACCCATCCTTTTTTAGAATTTATCAACCTTAATTAAAGTGATTACAAGCTATTCTCATATTAACTTACCTACTAGTTTTGTGATACTCTTCTTTGAGTAAGTGACTGACGATTATTTTGTTTTTTCAAATTACCAACTTCTTTTATCTTTGACCTAAAAAAATTATCTTATCTTTTACAAAATTTTATTTACTTTTCTTATTGATGCCACAAATTTACCAATTATTATACCACCCAATTATTTGATTGACTTACCAACTTTTCTCCAATGAAGAAATCAACTTTCACTTGAGTTGATTACCGGCGTTTATTTGTCTTCTTTTTATAAAAAAAAATTTCAAACTTCCTCCTGAGATACCATTTATATTTGACTTGCTAGTCAACTTTTAGATTTACTAACTCCTTTTACCACTCGCCAACCTCACTTAGAACAATTATTAATTTTTGCCTGATTAAGTTACCAAGTAATGACCCAAAAAAAAAAGTTACCAACTAGTTTTGCATTACCAATGCTTATTTGAGTTAGCTACCAATGCCTATTCGTTTTTCAATTACCACTTCACTCCGACAAAAAAAATCACCGTTTTCTAGAAATTATCAATTATTACCTGCTTTTCACAATTAAGGCAATAAAATACTGGAGAAACATAATTTTCAAAAAGCATGTTACATGATCATGTTTACCATATAGAATAACTACCCCTTCTATGTGGTGTAAGAATGCCATAATCCAAACTAGAAATAATTACAGGAAGAACCTCCTATTCTCTTTCAGCGCTTGATCATTGCTTTACTTTTTTATTTTACATGCCTTAATGAGACTCCGAAGCCTTACAAAACTGTAAACCCTAGCTTTCCTTTGAAAATTGATAAATTTCTGTCACACTAAACCGCATTTGCTCTTTGCATTTGCTCTTTTCAAACTTGTACTTCATTCTGGAAAGTAAAATTTGACTATTCAATGTCTCCGACTTTCTTTCCGGTCAACGCAGGAAACTTCGAAAAGGAATAAAAGGACAGAGAAACCAACAACGCACTTCCACATATTTAACAAACCAGTACCGCTAACTCAACATTTTATATTGTTTTCTTTTTCTCTATATCTAGTTTCCCATAGTTTCATTCACCTACTGCCTTTTCTATTGGTAGTGCGATCACCATCACAAGTTCAATGCTTTTGAAGTTGGCGTGTAGGGTACAAATTGTTCAAAAAGTCAGGCTTTTAGAGAATAATATGGGGAGTATAGTTAGTATCTTAATTAACAAAAATAAATTTCTGAAGTACATACTGAGCACGATGATATCTTCTTCATCTGGCTTGGGGAAAGGGAAGCTGGACCCTTCACTTGGCAGGATGACTATCGCACCATGAACTGTAGCTCTCGTCCAATCACTATGAGCATGCCACCAAAGAGTTCCTTCCTCATCGGTGAAATTAACTTCATATGTGAAATTTGTTTGTGGTTGGATTGGACATTGAGTAATGTATTCAGGTCCATCTGACCATGGATTTCTTGGTTGTTTCACCCCATGCCTGAAAAGTTAACTCTCTTTAGTTAAACATGCTTTGCCTCAGAACTAGATATGTATTTGCAAATGGCTACTTAGCAGCTCAAAGAAAGAACACCACTTGGAGAGAGAAGCAACGTACAAGTAGAGTTGACTCCAAGAAATAACCGGAAAAAAAATTGGATGGTATTGTAATAAGGGCTAATTATATGGGTGGTTCTTGAATTTTTTTTTCAATATTTAATGTGGTCTCTAAACTTTCTTTCTTCAATCGAATATCTGAAGTTTCAAAAATCAACTCGATGTAGTGATCTTTACTTTTTGGGCCAAAATAATGAGATGTATGTGTGTGTTGCCTGAAAGACACAAGGATCTCAGCGTAGCAAATCTAACATCATGTTAACAGAAATTATGGTGCGCCAATTAACGGTGTTAAAATTTTTATATATTGATTGGATTTTCGGAAGTTCAAAGCCATATTAAATAAAAGATTGCTCAACGCCTAAGTTAAACATTTAATAAAAGTTCAGGGACCACCCATGTCATTATCAATTCCCTTCCAATAAAATAACCAAAACCTATGTGGTATTGTCTAAATGATCAACATTTTCCTTAAACAAGTATATTTATCTTCTATTTGTTGTATTAATTAAATAGATTAAACAAGTGAAATTTAGATTTAGCGGTGGCAATTTCACTTGCTTATACATTTAACTCGTTATGTATATAAATTGAGGGCAAAAAGGATATTTGATACAAAACACAAGAAAAGTTACATTTTAACGAAAAGCGTTAAGGAATAATGAGTGCACCAAAATTCAAGTTACGGGGGAGGGAGTAACATGCAACATTTTAAAAATTCAGGGTTTAACCTGCACCCAAAAAATTGAGGGGTATAATTAAATTTCCCGTTTCTTTAGTTAATCATCAATACATGAAACCAGATGCACAAAATCTAATTTGAGCTAAACGATGGCAAAAAACAGCATTTATATAAAGCAATGAAACATAGAACACCTTTTTCTAGATATGCATATAAAATCTCCCACACAAGTATATTACATAATATATGTTCACTCCCGTGAACAGACATCGTAGTTCCCGTCTGTGTTTACATGGCGTGCGTCATGAAGGCTAAACAATATAATTTCTTTACGTTGTTTATCATCTATAAAAGACTTCGGTGCAAGCACGGGACGTTGTTTCATGCGGATATAAAGGAGATATTACAATATAATATTCCGCTAGCATGATCGCCCCATCATTTTATTCAAATAAGAAATTGGTACCCAAGCAACTAGGTTACTCTTTATTTCATACCTTTTCTCTTTAATAGTTTTCTTCTCATCCCTTTCTGCTAATTCACGTACGAACACCAAAACAACTATGACCATCGAACCACCTCTTTGTCTAATAGTCCGATCAATGCATATATTTGCATGATAGGAATCTACGAAACACAAAAATCTACAAATTTACTAAAATGGACATATTTAAAAAAGCACCAATGCACCATCGGTGTATTTTTTCCTTGACACAAGCAGTTTATAAATTAGACACATAATCATATTTTGTATAAATAACTACCCCTACGTAATCTAAGGACTGCTTTGTTCGTTAAAGGAAAATTAGACTCTATTCCCGTGTACGGTATAAATTCTCCAATTTACTAATGTTATTCTAGCTAAGCGATTTACTTGGGCGTAGTACAAAAGTAATAATTATGTTTCTAGTTTATAAGTTAGTCTTGGGCGTTGTATGTTTAAAACCTGCTAATTAGGTTTTCTAATAACCAATTGCAAAATCAAAGGAGGAGAAGGGACCGTCATTTACTTGGTAACCACGGTAAGGTCATGCTGGCTTTTTCCTACGAAATAATGTTTGTTTGACGGATAATCTTTCTAGGGTTTTGCATCACGCATTGTGTGTCAGGCCATGTGATATGGTCTCCGTCCCGCATGACATTTTCCGCGGGACGTGCACGACGAAAGCTGGAAAGAATCATCCTCGATCTCTTGAAGCAACGAATATATCGGCAATGTTGTTTCGTACACTAATGGAGGGTCTTTATTTGATATAAGTCAAGAGCTAGTGCTGTTTTTTTTTATAATGCGTGAACTAAGTCCCACAGGGTGTGGCCATGTAGTTGAACATCCAACCCTCCATCATCGAGTCGAAGGACCAGATTTTCCGTTGACCCCTCATCCGAAACTCACTTGATAGTGAGAGGACAGGGCACAATTATGCAAGAAGTTTTCTCAGTCATTACTAACGTGGGAGAGATGCATCTACACACTGTCGGAGTAAAAATTCTCAAATAGAGTAGGCCTTTAGGCCTCTAAAACCCAATAGCCAAAGGCAAATTGTGTTTTGATAAATTTTTTAAAGAGTTTTGAGGAAATGCAATTGCATTTCTAAAGACCTCTAAAGATTTTGGCTCCAGACAAACCCCTAAAAGCTTTGGACTTGGAGCATTTTCGGAATGCTAATACATTTTTTTCCTATCAACTTTGCCCTCACTAAACTTTCATAATTTCAGAGTACCCTCACCTCGTGCAACATCGCCGACAAAGGGCTTAGGCCGCTGATGCCAGATCTAGTCAAATCTAGCTCTTCACCCGTCCACTAGCCACCTAAGCCCTTCGTCGGTTTAAGTGGTTTTTAAAAAAAAAATAGCAAAAGTTTTTTATAAAGTGTCATTTTTCCAAACACTATTTAAAGATTTTCAACGAGGAAAAAAGAATTGGATTCTTACTGGCTCAATCTATTTTCTCAGATATTTTTTCTTCTTTTTCCCTGGTTCGCTTCCGCTTTCACATTTATATTATTTCAATGAACAGATTTGAAAGACTCAACCCTAAACTCAAAGCAGAAAAAGATACTCTAGATGCCGACGTCAGTCGGGACTTACAATCGAGTGAAGCATTTAACTGATTGAACGTTGTCGACGGATTGAGCCCCTTGAATGGTCCAAGACCCCGACGACCACAGTTGGATTAGTAAACTGTTCTTTATTCTTGATTACTCTTGCCAGATTAATATGTGTAGTACAGTTTTTCATTCTCCCCTTCCCAGAATACTCATGTAATCAATATGCACCGGACCAAATTCCACATACAACGATCTTGTTCCAATTGCCGTTTGTTGTTGTTTTCTCATTCATGTTGTCATCTCAGTGAAACAAGAAAAGAAGAAAATATTCAACCTAAAACCATAAAGAATGAGTGACAAGCGCATGTCAGACGAACACAGAGAGTAAAGAGATGGCAAGATGTTCAACAAAATGAAATTACCAATGAAGTGTGACACCGTAGTCTCCTTGATTATGGACATTCACGAAAACGAGGTCACCTTTGCGAACCCGAATCACCGGCCCTGGAAAACTGTCATTAATTGTCAAAAGGGACATGGTAGTGCAATTCCTCGTAATGTTGGTTTCCCTCAGCTGCAGGAAAAAGAAAATAATTGAAAACCAGAAATACCGAGATAAAAATGTAAATGAAAAAAGAAAGGGCACGATGACTTCAGTCGAGAAACCGACGAAAACGATACATTTGTCCTGAAATAAAACAGACCCGGTGCATGCATGCGTTGTCTTCAAGAAGTCCATAGAATATGTTGAACAATTAGTAATGAAAGATGACCTATCATCATCTACAGAAGGTAGTCAAACAGATGCTAATATTGGCCGCCGCCTTTTGTTTACCGAGACACAACGACGTAGCATACCAGTCGACGTCACCCATTTCATTAAATATCGCTCGTAAAATTTGGTTACTTGCAGGAACACTGCCAACAAATCCACAAGCAACTAGAAAACACTCCTGCATGCATCGGTTTTATGATCGTCGACGCAAAACTTCGCACAAAAGAGCACGTTACACCACGCGATTGATGAACAAAAGCACTTACTACGAAGTCATGGTAATGCACACTGGCTCGAGCCACGAGAAGGACGCTTGCAAGAAGAAAGAGAATCGTGGCGTGAAGAGAAATGGTGGTGGAGAAAGACAATATCGCCATCTTCACGCGATTCGTCGACACAGTCTTTTTTCTTACGTGTTGATCGGGCGGGATGGATATGGGCTCGCGCTCGCGCTTTTATAAGGGAAGAGGGAAGAGAGACGACCATGCGATCCGCGGTCGAGTCACGTGCGCACCTGACAGTCGAGGCCGAGGAACTACAAGTGACTGCAGAACTTCTGGTGGGCATTAGACTTCCGACCGCGCAGCCATAGAAATCGAAACGTATGGGATTGATCTTCTGTTATATGGTTTGTCGTCTTCTTCTGCTTTTTTTTTTTTGCTGGTTTTCTAATTTGTGTGGGGGCCAATTGGAGTGAACTTGAAGCATGTGATTGGCGTTCATGTACTCTTCCATCATTCTCTTCGAATCTGAGATCTTGGCTTGCCAGAATGCGAACGATTAACATTATATGAAGTGATAAAGGTTGAATTCGACGGACTCTTACGTAAAATTATATTTAACATCCCTTTTTTTGCAAGCGAAAACGAAAAGGAGAAAAGGCACTCGAAGAACTTGAAGACCCTGTATCTGCATGATGCACGGGTCAAGTTACTTGTAAAAGTAAAAGAAAAATGTCATGTGATTTGCAAGTTACAGTATTGATTTACTTAGAGAACAATTATATTATGTGAGGTGGTATGTTGGCCGTAGGGGTGAGCATGGTTCCAAGTTCTACCTTGGAACTTGAAAACCTGACCAATGAGAGCCTATAGGTTTCAGATTCCAAGGTACACATGATAGGTTTTGTTAAAAATATGTCTCGAGTTTGAGCCTGAAACAAAAATCTAAATATTTCAAATTGGATATTTTGTGGACGTCCGTAATCGAGTAAAAGAAAATATTGGAAATTTGCTTTCCTAATATGCAAGAGTTGGCAGCAAACAAAAGAAAACGAAAATAGAATGAATATTTTATTCTTTCCTAATTTTAGTGGGAGTCACAGTCTCGCAAAGAAAGATGAAAAAAGGAAAGTCCAAACTTGGACTTGTTGACCGCATGGAATCCCTTTTCCAAGCTTGAGTCAGCCACTATACGTTTACTTCTTGGGCATACATATATACATTCTAGAACTTGGCCGCAAGAAGAACAAGTCTTGATGTGCCATTGTTGATAAAGAAGTCTTGAAGCGCCGCGGTTGACGTGAAGATGTTCATGAGTGCTTGGCGGTGGGTGTTTCCGTGGATTTTCATTCGTGAATTACATCCAAGAAGAATTAATGTTCAAGCGTAAATCTTGTGATAAAATTTGTGTATAATTCTTTTGCGAGATTGAGAGATTATTTCAAGAGGAATTGTGGGGCTAAATACTGTGTGAGTTATTTGGTGTAATTGGGGCTTGGAAAACATTGAACGTGTTTGAGTGACTTGAGTATGGTTGTAATCTCTGTTGTATCGCTTGATCTATAGTGGAATTCCGTGCTGCTCTCCCCGTGGACGTAGGTCACTACGACCGAACCACGTAAATCTGGTGTCTACTTTATTTTCTTATTCTGTCAATTTTATTGTTTGATCGCTTGGCTTCCGCAACAATTGGTATCAGAGCCTGGCTTGGCTGAGTTGAAGCGAATCGATGGCGATAGAAGAAGGAAAAATGAAAATCGACAGATTTGATGGGAAGGATTTTGGTTTCTGGAAATGTAGATTGACGATCATCTATATTAGATGAAACTGCACTTGCCCTTGTTTAGGGAGAAGCTAGAGAAGATGAAGCAAGCTGATTGGGAATTGCTGGATAGACGAGCTTTGGGTGTTATTTGGCTGACGTTAGCTCGTAACATCGCGTTTAACATCGTGAATGAGAAGACCATTGCGGGTTTGATGAAAACCCTATCGGACATGTACGAGAAGCCCTCTGCGATCAACAAAGTCTATTTGATGCGACATCTATTTAATTTGAAGATGAGCAAAGGTGTATTAGTTGCAGATCATATCAATGAATTTAATGTGATCATTAGTTAATTGAGTTCAGTTGATATTGACTTTGAAGATGAGGTACGTGCTTTGATTCTATTATCCTTATTGCCTGATAGTTGGAATACTACTGTTACTGCTGTTAGTAATTCCTCTGGGTCAACAAGTTTG
This sequence comes from Syzygium grande, assembly GCA_024733475.1. NCBI lineage: Eukaryota > Viridiplantae > Streptophyta > Magnoliopsida > Myrtales > Myrtaceae > Syzygium > Syzygium grande. Next base: position 38,329,022 of record JAMXDD010000006.1, read on the forward strand.
ACGTTTGATAGTGTTCGAGATTTAATTCTGAGTGAGGACATCCGTAGAAGAGAGTCTAGCGAACATGTATCTGCTGCTTTAGTATGTGAAAATAGGGGAAGAACTGGTACACGTGTTAGTAGAAGTAGTATGAACTCAAATAGACGAAGTCAGTCTAGAGCTAGTGGTGTTGTCTATTGGAGTTGTGGCAAGAGGGGGCATCTTAGAAGGGATTACCTTAAGCTGAAGAACGATAAGGGTAAGAGAATTAGAGTTGATCCTGCGGATGATGTTGCAGCTATAGCTAATGGTAATTCGGATGATGCTGATTATGTCTTGTCTATCACTGATAATTCGTCGTTTGGCGGATGGATTATGGATTCTAGTTGTTCTTTTCACGCTACACCAAATAGGAACTGGTTTACTACTTATCAGTGCACGGATAATAGTAAAGTGTAGTTGGGGAACAACGTTGAATGCGATGTTATTGGTGTTAGTAATGTCAGAATCAGAATGCATGATTGTATTGTGTGGACATTGACTGGAGTAAGGCATGTTTCAGAGTTGAAGAAAAATCTAATTTCCTTGAGTGCCCTAGATTGAGCTGGGTGTTGGTATTCTTCAGAATGTGGAGTTTTGAAAGTTCTTCGAGGTGCCATGGTGATAATGAAAGGAATCAAATATAGTGGCCTAAATGAGCTTCAAGGTGAGATAGTGATAGAATTCGCTGCGGAGACGTCGAATGCATCGGTTCGAGAGTCTGAATTATGGCATATGCGTTTGGGACACATTAGTGAGAGAAGCTTAAAGGTTCTAAGTGAAAAAAAATTGCTATGTGATTTTGTGGCTAACGAACTGAATGTAATGCAAATGCTGTGATTTAGATTAACGGTGGAAAGTGCAATTTAGTACGGTTGTCAGAGAAACCACGGAAATTGCAAAATTAATTCATTTAGATGTTCGCAGGTTGCTGCGATTTCCTTCAAGGAAGAGTGCCAGATTTATGCTAACAGTTATTGATGACTACTCGAGGAAGATGTGGGTATTTGTGCTTAGGCACAAGTTTGATGCTGTTATCAGGATCAGGCAGTTAAAAGATTTGATCGAAAAGGAGACTGGTAAAACGATCAAGCAGGTGCGGACTAACAATAGTATGGATTTTTGCTCGGAGTTGTTAAACAAATTCTGCATGAAGGAAGCCATAGTGAGACACCGCACTAGTGTCAATGAACCACAATAGGTTGCAGAGTTGATGAGCAAAATATTATTAGAGACGGCCCATAAAATGCTCTCTAGTGCTAGTATAGCTAGAAGATTTCTAGCGGATGCGCTTAATACGGCAAGCTACCTGAAGAATAGATCCCCATCGACTGCGATTGAATGTCGGACTCCCGAAGAAGTGTGGTAAGGTAACGTTATTGATTATTCTGTTCTTAGAGTATTTGGTTGTCCATGTTATATTCGAGTTAGTGATGGTAAGCTCGATGGAAGGACAAGAAAGTGCATGTTCCTAGGTTATGCACAAGGTAAGCGGGGCTATAAGTTGTGGTGCCCGAATTAAATTCATCTATTATAAATAAAGAAGTTACATTTGACAAGTCTCCAGTACTTCTGGCTAGGAGTGTTAATAGCAGTGTTCATACGGATCTGTACGGTGTTCAGCTTGAGGTGGAGTTGCAACCAGAAACTCCTGAGGTAGCGGGTGCTAGCGAAATCAACTCGGATGGTGCTTATAGCGAGGTGGAGCCTATTGAACCAACAATTGCTGTAACTGCTGATATTGATAAGGTGCGTATTCAATCTTCCGATAGATATGGATGCAACAATGGTTTTGCTTTATCTGCGATTGAGGAAGTTGTGTCGGAAAATTCCTGTGGAGCGGTTAAAGGTGCACGTGGAGTTGGTATTCTGATGAGGTCCATGGCTATGGCGAAATTCAAGCGAAGCTTGGACTTGAAAGACATCTGTGGCGGTTGAGTCCATCAGGGGCTATGGGATAGTAGTAGCGAAATTCGGATTCTATCAAAGCGATTGTGATTTGGCTCAAATGTCGAGCCAAGGTGGAGATTGTTAAAAATATGTCTCGAGTTTGAGCCCGAAACGAAAATCTGAATATTTCGAATTGGATATTTTGCGGACGTCCGAAATCGAGCAAAAGAAAATATTGGAAATTTGCTTTCCTAATATGCAAGAGTTGGTAGCAAACAAAAGAAAAGGAAACTAGAATGAATATTTTATTCTTTCCTAATTTTAGTGGGAGTCACAGTCTCGCAAAGAAAGATGGAATAGGAAAGTCCAAACTTGGACTTATTGACCGCATGGAATCCCTTTTCCAAGCTTGAGTCAGCCACTGTACGTTTACTTCTTGGGCATACATATATACATTCTAGAACTTGGCCGCAAGAAGAACAAGTCTTGATGTGCCATTGTTGATAAAGAAGTCTTGAAGCGCCGTGGTTGACGTGAAGACGTTCATGAGCGCTTGGCGGTGGGTGTTTCCGTGGATTTTCGTTCGTGAATTACATCCAAGAAGAATTAGTGTTCAAGCGTAAATCTTGTGATAAGATTTATGTACAATTCTTTTGCGAGATTGAGAGATTATTTCGAGAGGAATTGTGGGGCTAAACACTATGTGAGTTATTTGGTGTAATTGGGGCTTGGGAAACACTGAACTTGTTTAAGTAACTCGAGTGTGGTTGTAATCTCCGTTGTATCGCTTGATTTATAGTGGAATTCCGTACTGCTCTCCCCGTTGACGTAGGTCACTACGACCGAACCACGTAAATCTGGTGTCTAATTTATTTTCTTATTCTGTCAATTTTATTATTCGATCGCTTGGTTTCCGTAACGGGTTTCAAGTTCTAAAAATTAGGGAACTTGTTTTGATTAGTAGGTTCCAGGTTCTAGGTAGAAAGAACCTGAAACCTGAAGCCTAAACAAGTTTTTTGTGCTTTTTCTTGGTCTATGTCTTCGCATAATCATGTGGTGTTTCAGGACGTTAGATGATGAGTGTATAATCTGAAATCACTAGTCTGAGTTTTCATTTTATGACTTGTTAATTTTTCGTATTATTTGTATGTCTAAATATAAGTCGTGATCAGTGGATCATATCAGCAAGTGGTGGCCATTAAAGAGGGAAAATTGTTCAAAAAGTCCTAAACATATTACACTTTTGCCAATTCAATCATAAATCTTTCAAGTTTGCCAATTGAGTCCTAAATATTTTCACTTCTTGCCAATTGAGTCAATCCAGCCAATTTTGGCTGCCCAAAGCCTGACGTGGATGCCAGCCGGCGCGGGCTGTTCGGCCAACGCCGACGTGGCAATTTTTAATATTTTTTTCAAAATTTTTAATTCTTTTATCCTTTTCTTTTCTTTTTTTTGGCCTTCTTTCGGCGACCAGCCAAAGGCCGGCTCGACCTCGATGACCCCTGGCTAGGTGAGGTCAAGCGTCACCCAGTAAAGGCTAGACCAACCTTGCCGTCACAACCAAGGCAACGACGAGGTCAGCCTTGGCTCGTTGTCGCCTAGGTCGCGACGGGGAGGTCGGCCTCACCCAGGCTGGGCGAGGCCCACCTCACCTTTGCCGTCGCCTTAGTCAGGACATTGAGGTTGGGCAAGATTCGACCTTCAAGGATCGGGGCTCACATTGAGGTTGGGCAAGATTCTTGCCACCCACAAAAAAAGGGAATAAGGCAAAAAAAAAGGGAAATTTTTTTTAAAAAATTCAAAAAAATATATTATAAAATATTTAAAATTGCCACGTCAGCGTTGGCTGAATAGCTAGAGCCGGACGAGGTCCATGTCAACTTTGGGCGGCCAAAATTAGCAGGATGAACTTAATTGATGAGAAGTGAAAAAGTTTAGGACTCAATTGGCAAACTTGAATGGTTTAGGATTGAATTGATAAAATTGCAATAAGTTTAGAACTTTTTGGACAATTTCCCCATTAAATGTGATGATTTATTATAATTGTTTAATTAATAATACATAAGGAACATAGGTAGACCTTGGAATCGATCTAAAACCTGTGATAGGGTAGGTTCCATATTGCAAAAAATGAGGAATCTATTCTCGTGGGTAGATTTCAGGTGGAACTTATACGGAATATGAAACCACTCATCTCTAGTATCGATTCATGCAACGACTTCTCATTTTAATTGTATTTAATTGAACCGTAATGCCATGAAAACTAGTCTTTTATATTCTCTTTTGCGAATGATAAGCCTATTTAGTATTATTGCATTCATTTTTGTTTTGTTTAACTAAAAATGAAATAAAAAAAAGAACCTATTAGATTTTAGAACCTGTGACAGGGTAGGTTCTAAGTTCCAACAGATAGATTCCAGGTTTCAACTAGTAGATTCCAGATTCCAAAAAATGAGGAACTTGTATCTGAAGGTAGGTTTCAAGTTTCACGTAGAACCTGTAAGGAACCTGGAATCACTCATCCCTAGTTGGCCGAATCCAACTCCGTAGGGCCCCGCTAACATTAAAATAAAAAAGGAAGAAGGAAGAGTCAAAAGTAAAAAAAGAGTGGGCTATTTAATGTGTGCCCGAGAGGAGAGAAAAGACCAAGAGAAAGAGTGTGTTCACCGAGAAAGTGCGTGGAGAAGAGAGGAAAACGAGGGCAACGGCTTTCGGCAAATATTTGACGGCCAAACATTGTTAGAATTGGCTTAAATTAAGTATGTTCGTGAGATTGAAGTTTACGAGTTGATCAATTTTGTTCATTGAGAACCATCTCCAAGTCATCTCAAGTTTTCTCCAATCTCGGCTAAAGTTCTTGCTTCATTTGTGTTAATCCACCTTCGTGGTAATGAAATACTATTGTATTGTTGATGTTGAGCCTTTAGCGTATGACTAGAGAAGAATACTTGTATATCATACTATTTTTCATTATTAGTGGAAGTTTTTGGACCGTCCATGATTTTTACCACATTGGGTTTTCCATTACTTATTTTGAGGTTCTATTGCTAGTTGTTGCTGAGGTTAAGTCGATGTTGGTTGGTTTAGTTTTGAGGATAGAATTGATTATGGATTGGGTGAGTTCTTGGTGAATTGTTGCCTAGTTTTCCCCAAACAAAGTGATCGAGGTTGAATTTGACATACTGGCATGTGAAATTATCTTCAACATCCCTTTTTATGAGCAAAAATGAAAAGAGAAAGGCACTTGAAGAACTTATAGACAATATATCAACGTGATGCACAGGTCAAGTTAAATTATATGTAAAAATAGTAGAAAAATGTCGAATGATTTGAAGTTACATTTTTCTCTTATGGCGGTATTAATTTACTAGTTAAAGTTGTTGATTCAATATATCGCAAATGTGTGGTCCACTGAAAGAATATGCATGTCGCGACCGACCTCCCACTCTTTTTTATCGAACATGCAAAAAAAAGGGAGGCTTGTCTCGTACGTGTTAAGTCTAGATTCGGGACTTAACTCAGACTCTCCCAAGTCTATACTATATTGCGACTTAGGGTTTAAGTTTTTTTTAACATGCAAGTAGTTTATATCGAAGAGTCGCCACTAATCAATTTGGGGTGGGTCGATTAGAAATCCAAATAGAATGATGGGAGGATCACCCTATTCCTACGAACCAAAGATTAACTGAGTTCGAGGACTTTGTTACACTAGTTGGAAAATTAATGCCATTTCGATACCCTTTACCTTGTTCATTTTTTTTAAAACATTTGTCAGGCAATTTGGATTGATTTGAAGACATTTCTCTTAACATGTGAGGTGATCAAGCGAGTGCATAATCATAAACAATCAGCAATCAAGATGGATATGAAGTCTTAGGTTCTAGTCCTAGCTAAGTCATATAATATTCAAAACACAACAATTCATGCAATTGTATTTTAATTAAAAACATGCATAATAATAATGTAACGGTAATAAAAATAATATGCAAAATACTACCGTGCAACCTCATAGGCTTGTCTAATTTAAACATAGCAATTTATGAAATTATTTTAACAACATGCATACTAATACAACAATAAATTAAAACCTTTCGGATATATCACATAATTTTAAAAAATTTTAAAAAATTGAAATTTTTCTTTTTAAAATACGGAAGAAGAAAAAGAAAAAAAAATTAAATTTTTTTTTAATTAATTAATTTTTTTTAAAATAAAATAAAATCGAGTCGGGTCGGGTCACAGATTTGGGTCGGGTCGAAACCGACCCGGGTCAACGGATCCGACCCAAGGTGTTAACCCGGGTTAGATCAGTTGATCCGGTTGGTTGGAACCGATTCGAGTCAACGATCCGACCTGCATTGACCCGGTCGATCAATTTATCCGGTCATTGAAACCAACCTGAGTCAACGGATCCAATCCAGGGCATTAACTCGGGTCGAGTCGATTGATCCGGGTCTGGTCAACCCCGCATGAACAAACATGCAGGGACGCCGATGAGCCAAAATTGGCCTTCTGCCGGCCAACCCAAAATAGCGCTGATAAAAAATTAGCCTCTAGGGATCACCACCAAACTTCACCGACCACCAAGTTCACCGTCCGGCCACCCACTCGCTAGCAGCCGGCCGGCGAGCAAAACTTACCCGGCCTCATTGAGGCATTTTAGCTAACACATGGTAGGCGCAACAAAAACCGAGGGATTTTGACCTCCTCCGGCGATCCAGTCAGATCCGGCGGCCGTAGCTCACCTTTGACAGAGAGTGGGGACCGTGACTGAAGGCGGTATTGGTCGGGAATCGCGCGATACGGCCAACGCGAGTCCCGACCAAACCGTACCAAAAAAAATAGGGGAGAACAAAGGGATATCTCGGCCGAGAGCTCACGATCTGTGCTGACCTTCACGGGGCTTCCGGCGGGTCTAGAGACGATGACAACACTACTGGCTCTCCTTCTTGCTCCGGTGTGATCTCGGTACGTACTCTTTCTCCCTCAAATTCTCTATGTTCTCTTTGTCTCTCTCTATTCTCTCTCTCTCTTTTTTCTCTTCAAAATGGCCGACCCCCGCCTCAATCTCTCTCTCCAGCTTTTATAGGCGAACGACGGTGCCCCTTTGCTCAGTTATGTCCATGATGACAACAGCCGCACCAGCCCTACTCTGGCCTGTGACTTTCGCGGCCATTTAGGCCAGTATAGGGGAGCCGATTCAATGAGAGAGAGTAAAGAAACAGGGAGAAGAGAGGAAGGAGGAGATAAAGGAGGCCGGGAAACGGGGAGGATGGGACTGGCAATTAATGCCAGTCCCGTTGCTGTGCTCCCTCAGCTCTGTTCTTATCAGATAGTGACGGTGAGAGGTCACCGCCGTTCGTCACTCTGCAGCCGAGAACAGGGAAGAACAGGGGAAGAGAAAGCGACAGTCGGCAGGGGAGAAGGAAGGAGGAGAAGGGAGCTGGGCCAAGCTGGGTCCAGCTTGCTCGGGGAAAAGAAGAAAAGAAAAGAAAGGCAAGCCAGGCCCGCGTGAGGGAAAAGAAAAGAAAAGAAAAGAAAAGAAAAGAAAAGAAATGCGGGCTGGGCCTGCACGTGGGAAAAGAAAAGAAAAAAGAAAAGGGCCCGGTGGGCCCAGCCCCGACCCGGCCCAACTCGAATTTTTTTTTAATACAAAATGTGCATAATTTCTATATGCAATGCATTTAAATAGAAATATTTTTTGTTTTAGGAATTAAAGAAAATTAACTCCTAAATTTTGTGCAATTAATTTTGGACAAATTAAAATAGGTGTGCTCCTCTTTGAAGGTGAGCTCGCAGAGGTTGAGCTCTTAGAGATTACGTTCAAAAATAAAATGACACCTAAATTTAGCTTATGCATGCTCAATGAATGCTATTTTTAGTGAGACCATGACTCCCATTTTTTTTTAATGTGATAACATGATGCATGCTAAAGCAAAATAAAAAAAACATACCCGGGGCTACTTACCTTGCCAAAGGGTAAAGTAATTCTAGGTAGTTAGTATCATATGTCGAGAACTCGAACTTATCTTCGGTCGCCTCGACTAAATTTTATTCGTTTAGGACTCGAACCTATCTTCGATCACCTTGACGAGAGAAATTATTTGTCTAAGACCCGAGCATTTCTTCAGTCGCCTTGACTGGCGAAAATCGCTGGCCTAGTACCTGAACATAACTTCGACTGCCTTGATTGGATTTCGTTTGTTTAGGGCCTGAATCTTTCGATCGCCTTGACTGGGGAAATCGCCTACCTAGGATCCGAACTTATCTTCGGTTGCCTTGACTGGATTTCATTTGTCTCGGACCCGAACCTACCTTCAGTTGCCTCGACTGGGGAAATCGTCTGCCTAAGACCTGAACTTATCTTTGGTCGCCTTAACTAGATTTCATTTGTCTAGGACCCGAACCTTTTTTTGGTCACCTTGACTAGGGAAATCGCTTGCACAGGACCCGAACTTTTCTTCAATGGCCTTGACTAGATTCATTTGTCTAGAATCTGAACCTTTCTTCGGTTGTCTTGATAGGATTTTGCTTTGATAAAGTACCTACATCTCATAAGGGGTACCTGAAAAAACTTAATGTGAACAAAGGAATCAATTCAATGTTCGGTTGATGAACAGAGGAGTCAATCCAATATTCAAAGGGTACCATAACAATCGTAGGTATATGAATTTTTGGAACCGGACATAGGTAGAATATACTTACCTGGGCACGTTCCTACCTCTTAAGGGCATGTCTCTTGTGAGACAAGTTTTTTTTTGTGCAAAACCATACGCATTCATTGAAGAAATAGACAACTAAGGCTATTCTAAAATATCGTATGAAATATTTTGACCAACAAGTCAAAATGCTTTTTTTGTTCAAAGAAACACCTAATTTATTCTCTCGGTAATTTGAAAAGAATTCATAATTTTGGAACCGGGCAAGGGTAGAGTGTACTTACCTGGGCACGTTCCTACAAATACATACGTATTCATCGAAGAAATAGTCAACTGAGGCTATTTTAGAATATCGTATGAAATATCTTGACCAGCAAGTCAAGATGCTTTTCTTTTCTAAAGGAACATTTGATTTACCTTCTGGGTAGTTTGAAAAGAATTCTGAAGAAATACCTAGAATTTCTTACCCGGATGTTTGATGTATCATCTGCTGAATACCCGATATTTTTTGGGACATCTCTCTTGGGATCATAACGAGGGCTTCTCCAGCACCCGAATTTTCGTGTTCTATCACTAGGGATCAAAACTCTGAGCTGTCAAAGACGATTAGCGTAAACATGCATGTATTCATCAAGGATAGACAAGCTAGGCTATTCCAGAATGTGCATTTGAACGTTCATGCAAGATGATTTTGCCATGTTTACATCACCAAACATCCACCGAGGGTAATTATCAATTGAGATAATTTTTGCCCGCAAGGTGGACTTCTCGAGATGCTGAACGAGAGATCTTTAGTCAGAAAAGACTTTCCACTCACTCTCATTACAAAGGGGTGTTTGTCCCGCATCAAAAACACTCAATCTGACCGTTATTACATCCACAAAGGGTCTGAGTTTTCTCGCAAGCGATACAACGCTGCCAACTTGAGAGGTCTTCTTCGAGGTCGTAATGCTGGCTTGGTCAATAGCTTAACAAAGGTGGCTGTCCAAGTCAAGGTCATGAAAGAAAATATTTTGCAATTATCTCTAAGTTTACAAGTCAAGAACCTTACAAAACGAGATAGAAATAGTCTTGCTCGCACTTCCTCAAGTGTTGTTTATAAACATTTGAAATTCCACGTTAAATCAAGTGCCCTAGTCAGAAGAGACTTCATGAGGAATGTAACGTGGGCTTGGTTTATAAGTTGAGGAATGAAATGATCGTTGGGCTCAAAAATATGTGTGAGGGTAAGAATTAGTGATCATTTTAGCATTGTCACCAGTCTTCTTCTCCACCATCAGGATCCTTTTGGAGAATTCCCTAGGTGATCCCGTGCTTTGACTTCTTAGACAGCTTTTTCTTGAGAAGCTTCTGCATCAAGTATTTTCCTAGATACCATTCGATCTCTCTCCCAATTGCTTTCTCAAGAATAGGTTCATCTTCATTTATCATGTGACAGATCTTTTCAAGACAGAGTTCTTAAAGTAGGAATTTGTATCAAAGAAGAACTCAAGTTTAAACCCTTTAGGGTCGTCTATTCTATATCACTTAATATCTTTGAGATATTTGAGAGTGTCTTCATCATGCTCAGAGATCTCCTCAACTAAAATTTCATTGTTTTTTATAACAGTTACCCAGAAATTAGGGACTATTTTCTCTTCATCTTTTTCATCGTTTTTCTTCTTCTCTTTTTCTTTTGTTTTTAATTCATGGGCATTGGCCTTGCTTTTACCATGCTCACTACTTTTTATGTCCCTAGTTTTCAACATTTTTTTGCTGCTCTTTTATTATTGTCAGGACTAGCCTAAACAAGTTTAAACAGAACAATATTATCAGGCTCTTAAAGTCTTCGTCTTCATTTGGTACTTTGGACCATGATGCTCAAACTATGGTTACTTTTGCCTTGCCTTGGTGTGGATGATGATCACCAACTGGGTTCGTACGAAATGAAATTGCCGGCTCAATTGGGCTAGCAAGGGATATAAGTGTATGAAATAGAAGAAGAACTACTCTTCGTCATCCTAGGGCACTTAAATTATCGTGAGAGTTCATTTGCAATAATAATACTCAAAGATTAATGCAAATGAGAGCAATAAAATTTTTATTCATTTTTTTCACCTTGTGCGAGCTGTTGCGACTGATGAAAAATTTTAGATATTACAAACTCCTCATCTTTTTTGTCTTGCTTAGTTCTTAGGTGAAAATATCACTGTTATTAATGACATATTGGCATTTCGGATAGGTTTTAGTTTGCTGCTCCTTTTTTGACAAAGCCCTCTTAGCCTCAACCGTCTTGCAATCGATGGTGTGCTTGTCTTGGAGGATCTTGTCGATGACCACCAGACCCGTGAAGGCGATGATGTCAAAACCACGAGGGCGATGATCAACAGGGAGGGACGCTCTTCTTGCCCCCTCTAAATTTGAATCCTCCCTATGATGCCAATTTATCTCAAGCTGCCCCAATGTGGGGTGGTTCTTAACAAAGGTAATTTAAAAGGAACCTCCGAGTGTATGAGCTCAAAAATGTTCAAGCAAAAGATCAAGGGTAGTGTATGGGGTAGAGAAATGAACTGCCTCTCGTCATTCTGGCTACCGTGCACGATCACCAAATCCTTTTACCTTGTAGAAATGAAACTGGCAAGCATTCTTCAAAAAATATATTATAAAATATTTAAATTGCCACGTCATTGTATGGCTGAATAATAGCTAGAGTTGGACGAGGGGTCCAGGCCAACTCTCAGATGGCCAAAATTAGGTGATGAACTTAATTATAAGAAGTGAAAAGTTTAGGAATTCAGAATTGGCAAACTTGAATGGTCGGTAGATCGAACTGGATAAAAACTGCAAGTTTAGAACCCTTGGACAATTTCCATTAAATGTGATGATTTATTATAATTGTTAATTAATAATACATATGGAATATAGGTAGACCTTGGAATCGATCTAAAATTTGTGATAGGGTAGGTTCCATATTGCAAAAAATGAGGAATCTATTCTCGGGTGATTTCAGGTGGAACTTATACGGAATATGAAAACCACTCATCTCTAGTATCGATTCATGCAACAACTTTCATTTTAATTGTATTTTAATTGAACCAGAACGCCAATGAAAACTACTCTTTATATTCTCTTTTATGAATGATAAGCCTATTTAGTATTATTGCATTCATTTTGTTTTGTTTAACTAAAATGAAATAAAAAAAAGAACCTATTAGATTTTAGAACCGTGATGTGGTAGGTTCTAAGTTCCAACAAATAGATTCCAGGTTTCAACTAGTAGATTCCGCATTCCAAAAATGAGAACTTTGTATCCTCAAGGTAGGTTTCAAGTTTCACGAGAACCCAGAAGGAACCTAGAATCACTCATCCCCTAGTTGGCTTAATCCAACTGTAGAGGGCCCCCGCAACATTAAAATAAAAAGGAAGAAGGAAGAGTCAAAAGTAAAAAAAAGAGTGGGCTATTTAATGTGCCCCGAGAGAGAGAAAAGACCAAGAGAAAGAGTGTGTTCACCGAGAAAGTGCGTGGAGAAGAGAGGAAAAAGAGGGCAACGGCTTTCGCAAATATTTGACAGCTAAACATTGTTAGAATTGGTTTAAATTAAGTATGTTCGTGGAGACTCAAGTTTACGAGTTGAT